>JAGFZM010000071.1:298527-324228 GCA_017657215.1 Limnothrissa miodon
AAAAAAAAAAAAAAAAAAAAAGGGGGGGGGGGGGGGGGGGGGGGGGGCGTGTCCCCAGTCCCCAGTCCCCGGTGTGCCTTTTAAGCTTTTATGAAACAAATTATTGCTACATTTTTTCTTCAATACGTCATATTGAGGTTGGATAGTGGAGGGAAGTGGCAAAGAAAATATTTTTGAACCTTCTTTCTTTGTGATGGCTAAGTTCTAAGTTCTTGTTGTATGAGGGCCTGCAATCCTCAACCATTCGCTGGATGATGAATAAGCAATATAAGCCTCAGTGCACATAGTGGTTCTACTAGGCCATCACCACAGAACAACAGCCATATAGCACAGCGCTGTTGGACTTAACATTGGTGGAGGAAAACTGATACAAAAAGGTCTGTGGGTTGAAATAGTCTATAGACTTACATACCTCACTCCAACCTGCAAATGCTGCATCAGTCTGGAGGAGTTGTAGCAAATGCTCTCAATTTTAGCTCATCAGTCAACTGACTACAAGCAGTAGCTGGGCCTACTAAGTCGCTCTTTCAAAATGCAGACAATTAGCAGCCATCATACAGTAAAATGCTATAGGTAAAGTCAGCCAGGCTCAGTAGCCTACTCAGAGAATTGTTTACTATACAATACTACTTAATGATTGGTGATAATTCACTTTAATTTAAAAAAACGTGCCTAAAAAAAACGAAGCAGCACATGTCTTGCCAGCGTCTCTGTAACCCAGCAACAAAGTATGTAATTTTCTTACTTACTGTCAGTTGTAAGTTAATTTATTAGGGCAGTCTTTTAGGAAGTAAACACATACTACTACTACCAACTTAAAGGTGCTCAATGAGATGTTGCAGGATTTTAGTGCGAATTTATTTTTTTTATCTCGAATCATAGGCATCTCCCCTTGATAGACCCTCTGAAAACATTATGAACACAGGGGCTATAATACTCAAACGAACACTCAAACCAACTTAAACACAACAGACCTCAGCCAACCAATCGACAACAATGGTAGAGAATGCGCATTAACTTCCACCCCATCTTGTTGCCGATTGGTTTGCTCAGATGCCCCTGTTGTTAGTGTTGGAATACACCACTCAAGTTTGAGTATTACAGCCTGTGTTGTCTTTCAAGAGCAGGGTTTTTCATTGTGTATTCAGGGAGAAAAAAGCTAGCCGATCAAGGGGAGATGCCTACAATTTGAGATAAAAATGAAATAGTGCTAAAATCCTGCAACATCTTATAGAGCACCTTTCACTAACAATATCAAACTGCAACTATTTTCCACATCTAGCGACAACAGAAAGCATGGTCTGGCATTCACTGGCATTCTGTTGTTTATGTTTGTAAGTTTAACACAGTTTCACAGTTTTATTAAATGTTATGTATATTTTAATTTAATCATGATGTCTGCCCCTTTGTAACTCTAGTTGTAGCAGCATGTTACTACAGGCTCAAAATAAATGTATTAGTAGAAAAAAAACGATTAAGAGAGCACAGGCCCATGTCATGATGACAATGTCGTCCAGGTTATCTCTAGTAGCCTGCAACTGTATATCAGAAAAGGGTTAAGCTTTACTGTTACTTTGGTATTCAGAATAATTTTCTCAGATTTTTCTGCTTTGTAGTCTATACAATGGCATCAGAAAAGATGTATGGAGCTACTGCAAAATCCAGAGAGTCAGTCGTGCCCAGATAGTTAAACAAGCAAACGCATCATTGCTAAGTATCATCATCAGTCTTCCTACGGTTAAACCGCCAACTGGCACTGGTAGATCATAACATTAGCCATCAGGGCTGGGCAATTAATCGAAAAGTAATTGTAATCGACATTCAGAAGCTATAATCAATCTAATTTTTCCAGGTCAATTATTTCAATTCATTTCCCTTTAAAAACACTACTGCGTGTGGAGTCACGTGGCTGTTACATTATTCCACCGATATGATGAACATGGAGAGCTTAAAAACTAAGACAATTGAGCTCAATATTTGAGCATATTTACTGTACAAAACTTGTCAGTGAACTATGAGGGCAAACTAATAAAATAAATTAAATAATCGTTCATTAATCGTGATTGAGGTAAAATGTTCAATTAATTGAGATTTTAATTTTAGGCCAAATCGCCCAGCCCTACTAACCATACAATTCATTCAAAATGCTTACCACCTCCTGTATTACTTTAGAAATTGGTAGGCTAGGCCTAATATAGGGTGGCCCTGAAGGTCAAAACACAACAACATAATAGAAAACACAACAGCAAATTAAAAAACACAACAAATTTAAAAAACGCAACAACAAATCAAAAAACACAACTTCAAATTGAAAAACAACGGCAAAAGAGAAAACACACAGCAAAACAGAAAACACAACGGCAAAAGAGAAAACACAACAGGAAAAACGGAAAGGGTAGGTCCCTTATCAAAATGTCTATCAGGTAACTGTGTGTCTTGACAAGGGCGGGAGTAAGAAAAAATCGCAAACAATATGGCGGCGCCCTGGGAGTTCGCTACACAAAAACCTATTTGTTTGATTAAAGGGTCTATGGACCGCAGTTTGTATTTAATCGTGTCCGGTTGTGTTTAATGTGATACACAAACGTTATCGAGACAAATAGAACATCATAGGTTAGAAAATTAAGCATTCTAACGCAAGTTAGCCGAACGCTCCACATAGCCAACGTTACAGCCACTAAGCTGTAGCTCAGTGGTTGCAGCAGAAACGGTTGATGAAGCCAAGTGAACGATGAGTGGATACAGTCTATGGTGGAAACGCAGCATAAAAGGCTGTAAGTTAGGGTGGATCTTTATGTAAAACATGCTGTTTCTCCCTTGATGTGCATCACTGTAAATAAAACTGTTCCTTATTTTTCTAACCTTCGTCTGAATTGGTCTTCTGTTGTAGCTGCTGATGTAGGCTAACCTAAAAAAAATACTATCAATGAAAAATAAAGGCTTAATATAGATATAGATATCTATTTATATGGGCAAAGTCACAGGCTCAGCCATAGACGGTATGGCTTCAGCTCATAAGCTCCTATACCCCTTTTAGGGTAGCCTATGAGCTGTTGACATTCTCTCCCATTCGGTGTCCAATCAGAAGCAAGACATTTTCAGAAGAGACCTACCCTTTCAATTTTCTCTTTTGCCGTTGTTTTTTCTTTTGCTGTTGTGTTTTCTGATTTGCCGTTGTGTTGTTCAATTTGCTGTAGTGTTTTTTAATTTGCTGTTGTGTTTTCTATAATGTTGTTGTGTTTTGACCTTCAGGGCCACCGTACTAATAAGTGTAACCTATTAAGGCTGCCAAACTTTATGCTATTTGCTTCAAAGTAATAAGGCAGGAACAACATATTCATTGATCATTATTTTTATGTGTATGGAAAACAAGAAAATGTCCAATTCATTCCAAACTTATGAACAATAAAGGCCCACTATGTAACATTTTTCATTTAATTAATCAATTTCATACTGTTTAGGATGCTAAAATTAGTCATTACACGGCGAACGAACGGTGTAGAATGCGCCACCGTGGCCAATAGCGGTAGATACAGCACTTGCAATGTTCAGCAGCACGGACCGCCTCCAATAGAATGCAGTGCAATACAATGCAATACAGCGGGCTTTAGAGGGAGCTCGTGAGAGAGAAAAACAGAATGTTGCTTAGTGCCGTTTTGATGTGTATTGTACTTACAGTATAGTAGCCAATCGTGGTGGTGGGCTATTCCTAAAGTTCCTCATTTTGTCAGTATATCAAAACAAAACAATATGAAAACAAATGTTGGAGCATTCAATATGGTATTACTTCTACAGTTTAATCATAAACCCTAAGCACAGTCATTTCATGTGTGTAGCTGTTTTCAACAAAAATGATCAATATTAGAATAAAAATCTATTGGCCTTTTATTTTACTCTAGGTGTGATCTCGGATGCTGCTTGATTCCTTGCCTGATTGATGACCTGAAGGATGTAACACACACCTGTCCCAATTGCAATGGCTACATTTACACATATAAACGTATATGCTAACGCATGTGCTAATGTAATCACAGATCACAGTTCATCACACTGGGTGTCCCCATCTGTTTTCCTGTAATGGGTTGTGTTTTAAATAGTCTCCTTAAAAATGTCTTCATTTCCAGTGTACATTTTGCATTATATTGTATATACTTCAGGAATCTTGAATGAATGTATGTATTGTACTTAATTTTACTTGGCCTTAGGAGGCCTCAGATTCTTTACTGAAAATTATTTTGATAGAGTAATTGGATCTTGCCTAAAAACACTATTGTAGTCAGATGCAAGTGGATATTGATCATGTAGCTGCAAAAATATTAAGAGTGGAGGGATTCTTTATAGTGTGCTATCTGTGTTGCCTGAGATGGTAAAATGAAGGAACAGTATGGTTTTATTCAAAATATTTTTTCTGATTTTAACATGAGTAAACACCAAGTGTAAATATGGTCTGTTAATGTTTTGTCTTATTGTTTTACTGTTGTTAAATGCTGCACAGTGAATACTTTAACCACACTCTAACTCTGCATTTTCTGTGAATTTGATGGATTGGTTAAGATTTTAGTTTAGTGTATTGAAATATTATGCTGACAGTACTGTAAATGACATCAAGGAACATACATGATATGAACAATAAACGTGTTTGATCAAATACCTCAGTGCACTGTACTAGGTGTAGCATTGCAAGGTGCTATCATCATTAAAATATGAATAAAAATAAATTAAAAATGTCGCTGTTAATGTAGGATCATCTTGGTAAGGAACAACACATTTTTGACTAGCATGCAAAACAAAGCTATAGCTTAATATGAAGTTTATGGCAAACTGCTCCTCTACAACTTACAACAAAATGGCAAGTTATGGCACTTTTCCACTACACCGTTTCAGTCCTACTAGGCTCTACTCCACTCGCTTTTTTGTTGTACCAGGTACCATTTTTTGTTCCTGCTTTTTCATAGTTCTAATCAGTTTGACTGATACTAAATGTGATGTGCACAAACTGAAACCCACTGACTGGTTAGAGTGGGTTGCAAGCCTAGTGTACATAGGAGAAACAATGTTGCCTGTGTCCAATCAACATATAGGACCAGAGCCCATTTACGGAGAGCCGGTCCACTCTATATTAATGCCATTGTACCTGCAGTTCTGATAGCAGTTCCGCTAGGGGCGCTCACAAGTACAAAAACAATGGGGGCTAATGGAGCTACACAGCTAAATGACAGAATGACATCACACAGATTTTACAGGTATTTTACAAATAAACCAAAAAACCTAAATTTGTTAATTCAGTGTCCTGTATCACATGTATTGATGCAATTATAACGAAAAAAAAAAAAATTCAAAGACATTTTGTATTTTGCTCCATAGCACCCCATTCATTCTGCACTTGCTCGTGTGCGCCCTGTCGTTGTAGTACCACCTGGAAAGATTTTAAACTTTTTGTGTGTGATAGAACCCAAGAGGTGAAACACAATTAATGGGTGTCCGTCATGTGACTTGTTATTGCTGCCATTTTTAGGACCAAAGCACACATAAGGAAAATGGTTAGCCAAACGAAAATTGTGCATCTTTCTACTGATTTCAATAAAATAGGAATTTTAGGTTACAATACGTATGAACTTCCAACGGGATGACACCGCTGAAATCTTCTGTCGACTTGCCATTTTTATATACCTAGTCCACAAACCCTCTGCTTACACCAAGAAGTCCCTCAAGGCATCGAAAAGCACTGAAGCTTACCTATACATTAAATAAGGATAGGTCAATGATCCTCAGTTATTAACTTTTCTTAATTACAGAAATGGTAAGATGAGTTAAATTTTTTGTACTATTGTACCACTTCCGTACCACTGATCACTTAATGTATCTGCAGAACTAAGATTTAAAGATATTGTGATAATCACGTTTAGATACATGCATGTCGCCTTAGCTACAGGAAATGTACCTAAAGTTCAAGGGAAAAATCTGTATCCAGTAAAAAAAAAAAAACAACCCTCAATCTTATAATATAAAGGTGTTTATTGCACCATGCCTTGCACCATGCACAACTGGCCATGGAAGGGCATGGTACAATAAACTTTTCTATTAGGAGAAGAAGCTAGTGAGCGAGAAAATACATCAATACAACTGTGATAATATATAATGTGTCTGCCAGCCAGCAAGTCCCGGGAGATGGCCAACGGAAGTTACAGTAATAATACACACCAAACTCATCATGACAATATGTATTAAGGTCAAACGCAGGTATGAATCGTAATTCACAACTGCAAGAAATGGCCAAAGAGGCAGGTCTGAAGGAAATTTTGCACACTTTTAAAATAACAAAAGCAATGCAGCATCTACAATAGTGTCAGCTGTCTCTGAAACTAATGAAATTGTCAAGATTTCTAATAGAGGCAATGCAAAAGATGATAAACTTTTTGGCACGTTCTTGCGATCATTTGGTGTAAACCTTGCTAAATCTTGCTATTACTGTAAATCTTGCTATTACTAGACCGTCTGACATAATCTAAAAGAAATAGCAAGCAATGTCATTTTTTTGTTCCAGAAGTTGCAATAAATAATACTTTCATAACAGTATACAATGTACCTTGTCTCTACATAGTTATTTCCAGAGCCTGGAGCCTGCGTTTGACAGTAGGCAGTGGAGCGCTAATTTAATTATGACAGCAGTAATTCTGCTTCCAACATGTAGGGGGAGGCAAATTAAAGATTCTGTGTGCTTTAATTCTTCATTCAGTTTGCTAGTGAAACAAAAAAAAACACTGTTGATTATTTTATTGAATGTTTTCATGAATAAATGTACATTACATTCTCTCAGTGTATTGTATTTACATTTTTACTAATACTTTTAACAATACTATACTACAGCTGTGTATTAGTCTCTCCACCGATGTCCACACTGAGAGTTGCAACATTTGTAGAAAGTAGTCATTGGTTCATCGGCTGATCTAGTTTGAAGCTGCATGAAGTAAGCCCTTGGATGTTCACACTTTGGACATGTTTCTAAAAAATTAATAAAAAAAAATGTACACCTCAGTTAGGGTCATAGTCAGGATTTTTTAAATAAAGATGTCAAAAATGGCCAACAGAATGCTCACAAGCAGATATGGCAAGTCTGAACCTTTTGCATAAACTCTAAAACAACTGGAATGACTACTGAGCAAGCCTGCCTTAAGACTACTTCTTGCCATGTTTATGAACCAAAGCAACCGTTTTCATGTTATAAGACATTAAAAATTCTATACAAGTCTCTCTCATATTTGTTCTGTTATTCCCATTAAAATATATGCATCTGCTGGTTCTAGTAAGTGGGGGGCATTTGTAAAATGAAAAGTTAACCAGGGGGTTGGTGACTCATTCAGCCACATTCTATCAGAAGACACATTGTAACTGCTTCACCAACACAAATGCAGCAGCTAATTTGTTTGTGACTTCAAAGGGTTAGTTCGGTTTTTTAAACTATTGTTTTAAGGATAGATAGAACACATGCACATTGCTAGCCATTTTGAAGCAGGCAGAGGCGATTCTACATTTCCCGAATAGCCGAGACGGGAGCAATCGTCAAAATTTTGGTGTCAACCATTCTATTGCATTTTTGACAATCTGTGAAAGGGACTCAAAGTGTAAAAAACCGAACCACCGCTTTAAGTGTTAAAGTTTCTGCAAGCATTGCACATTCAAAGAGCTTATAATTAGCACACACCTGGCATACACAACATGTCTTGTTTTAGAACGTAGGTAAGCAGTGGCTGTTTTTGTCCATTCTCTTTTACAGATGATGTATAAATCTACCATTAGAAATATATTTCTCATCAAATATAGAAAAAAATACAGAAGACATGACCATGGTGTCTTCAATGGTAGCTACGGCTATGACCTCATTACTATGACATGCACTATAACACTGTCTTGAAGTATATTGAAGTCACTAACACACAACCACATACCTGCTGTAGAATCAACATTTTCCCAGGCAGCAGCCCCTCCAAGCACATCATCGACCTCTTTCAGCTTTGGATATTTCCGGTTGTTTACCTTAAAGTACAAAAAAACCCCACAATGAACTGAGACTTAGCTTTAGTAGAAAGCATTCAGAGGCATCATAAAAATCTCGTTCCTTTGCATTTACATTTTACCCTCTCTTTTCTGTTCAGTTAATGGAGTGAATGTATGAAAAATCTAATTTTACAGTGAAAAAGATAAATATTCAAGGATGTAATCGACAAATTCAAAGAATATGCCCTGAAGGTTACCATGTGAATAATTTATTTCAATCAATGAGACATACACGCACTCCCAAACACCACTGGATAATAAGAACTATGTTATATGTGGAGTGATAACAAGCAGAAAGTAACGTTATAGTAAAGGACTCCAATGTATTTTTTGCCATATAATAGTTCTCATTATCCACGTAGAAAACCTCTACGTAGAATAACACTTATGATTAGAGCGGATGAAATAGAAACTGAAACTTTCAGTCTGAACGTGGTAGATTTTTTTTTTTTAACTTAACGTTAGCTGTACGTTAAGTGCATCAAAAAGTTGCTTGCAAAACCTTCGACAACTTTTGATCAGTTGTTTAAAGATGCATTTGAGCAGTAGCATCAAATTTATCTAGTCGAAAAGGGTTCCAATTCTAATGAGATCAATGCCATTTGTGAAATGTTCAGATTGTGTGGAATTCCATTTTAGCTAGGTAATTGCAGTTGGAGAAATTAGCTTGTAGCAAAGGGCATCTACCCGCAAGCTTTCTCGAAAGTGTGCCATTCCTCCACGGTGATGTAAGTTGTTTTTATATTGGACATTCATTTAACATTCAACATACAAATCCATTCCGCTCCTAAACTATGTGACCTGATTACATCAAACCAACTCTACAGCATAGAGATTATTGTACGTTAAGCTATTTTTCTTGAATATGGACGGCTGTAAAAAGAAATACGCTTAAAATAAATATCCTCCAGTAACCACAACTAGAGAGACAGTCACCACTTTGCTAATGTAAGTTAATATAATTACACAATTTAGCTTGTACACCAGAAAACAGTGGACTTACCTTCCTAGTTATATTGTGGACGTAAGGGCATGTGTTGCAAGCAAATCTATAGCATCTCTGTCCCTCCTCAACAATCAAAACATTACCACACGTCGGACAAAACAGAAGCATGTTTACGCATTCGGGTTATCAATAAATTTTGTAAGAAGTATTCCTATATTCACCTATTTTTTGTCCATCAATACATTTTAAACACTCATAACATACGATCATTCCTCACTAAATTCGCCATGTGCTTACACAGAAATGAATCACCATCGACATATTTGCCGTAGTTCTATTGTTTTTTTTGATAGGTCAAAGACAAAGTCTATTTTCGCCATCTAATGGACTGGAGTGTAATCGTTTTTATTATTTACCTTGAATCATTTAAAGAGAAAGTTTAATACAGGGACTTTGCTATAACATATACAATACCAAACCTGAGCTTACACTGAATAGGGCACAGTAACTTTTGCTGTGCCCTATTCTGTTAGGTATTCATCTGTTGCATAGACTTTTGTTGTTGTTGTCGTTGTTTCCTACAGACAGCACTCTGTGACGTTGACAGTGGAAGGTCTTAGCCATCTCCCTAAACCCCCACCAGATATTCCCAATGCCCTTCTAACAGAACTTCCAGCCTGTTCTATTAAACCAGGGTGTCTATGCCTTCAAAAAGCTCTTAAAGACCCAGCTATTCAGAGAGCACCTTCTGTCCTACCTTCACTGCACTGCACTTGACTCCACTGATCTTCTATATAGTTCGATCCTCCTTTGTATGTTGCTTTGGATAAAAGCGTCTGCTAAATGCATAAATGTAAATGTAAATTAAATGTAAAATAAAGCAAAGCCTGCCTGGTTAAACACCACATTAGTCCAACAGTAAAAAGTACAGCTGTGTCTTTTCCAGTCTGCACATGGAAAGTAAAAGAAAATTACCATCTAAACTTAAAGCCACTATGTGTAGGATTTATCTTCTATTTATCTTCGTCTTTTATTAAAAATACATTTTTTATTTTAAAAATATAATGTAAAACGATGGTAATTACCTCCATGAATAAATTGCAGTGTTCCCGTAAACTTGGTAATTTCCATTTATATATAGATGTGGCTGGGTACCAAATGAGAATATCCATTTTGCGCCGCCATTTTCAAAATGAGGACCATTGGAAATGAGGACCGTGGGTGTTACGTTACATAGACTACTTAGGTTAAATCCAGATAAGAATGAGCCGGAGTCCAGTGTGCATATGAGTATGTTTTTACTATAGAACCGCGAACCGAACTGTGTTACCTAAAAACCGTTCCGTGTGACAACACACATGGGTACTCTCTTTACACAACACCTCCCCCTTTTAGATGGAAATCTCATATCATCACCCGCATTACACTTTATAGGGAGTAACTGACATTTACAGTATCTCATTACCAAACTGAACTGAACAGAATTACTTTAACTCCTGTTTCTTTAGACATTCTCCCAAAACATATCAAACACAATGTCTTCTTAAAATATTCCTCACTGAACATACAAACCTATGTTGTTTTCTAAACTCATTACACTCATAAATTCAAACGCTCAGGAGGACGTGAGACTCTCCCTGAAGATGTGACATAAGTATTGTCTGAGTCAGTGTGTCTGGGACCATTTATGTCCTGTGAAATGTGATCAGGTGTGTCAACCTGACCTTGCTCAGTGTGTGTGTCAGGAACATCATGTGTTATCGGTGTTTGTGGGTGTTGTAATGCACGCATGTGTGTACGATTTCTCCTAACCAGTCCTTCACCAGTCGTATAATGTATGACCTGGGTGTTGCAGCTGGTTGCACAACAGTCCCTTGAACCTCTTCTCTTGGTAGCCACACACTTTGGCCCGGACGCAGAGTTGGTAGAGGACGGGCACAATGACGACGGTCATAGTTGCGCTGTTGCCTCTCCTTTGCCCGTTTCTCCACTGTCCTGACTCCTTGGATGTTTGGCCAGTGTGGTCTCAGATGCACGGGGAGTTGTGGCATGGTAGTGCACAGCTGCCTCCCCATCAGAAGCTGGGCTGGGGAGTAGCCATTTTCCAGCGGTGTAGCACGGTAGGTTAGCAAGGCTTTTGCTTTCTCACCTCCTCCCTTCCAAAGTCCTTTGACGGTTGCCACTGCTCGCTCTGCTTCTCCATTTGCCTGTGGGTATCTTGGGCTGCTGGTAATGTGAGTAAATCCAAAGTCTTTGGCAAAGTCTTTAAAAAGAGCACAGCTGTATTGTGGCCCATTGTCAGACACAACTGTCTGTGGAATGCCATGTCGGCTAAAAACATCCTTCAGGGCTGCAATAACAGTGTGAGCTGAGGCAACGCTAAGGTAGGCCACTTCAATGTAGCGTGAGAAGTAGTCAACTGTAAGCAAATAGCACTTTTTCTCCCAAAAGAATAAATATGTTCCTACCCTTTTCAAAGGTCTGTCTTGCACCGGAGTGGTCATGAGGGGCTCTCTGTGCTCCGCCCTGTGTTGTGAACAGGTTTCACAGTTCTCCACCATCTGACTGATGTGCACTGCAATACCCGGCCACCAGATGGACTGACGGGCCCTTGCTCTGCACTTGACAATACCCTGGTGGCCACTGTGTAGATCTTGAAGAATTTCTTGTCTCATGCATTGGGGTATCACTATACGGTGGCCTCTGAGAAGCAGCTTACCAGCCAGTGTGAGGCTTTCCTTTTCTGGCCAGTACGGCCCAAGCTTTGAAGGAAGGGCATGTTTCTGAGGCCACTCTGTAGAGCAGTACTCGATGAGTTTGGCACAGAGAGGGTCAGCTCTTTGCTTTTCTTCAATCTCCCTCAATCTCTTCTCTGTAGCTGGTAGGCTGTTTACAACTGCATCCACGAACACTGCGACCTCTGTTTCTTTGTCTTTGTCTTCCTGTGTATAGACATGTGTCACAGGGGCCCTAGACAGTGTGTCTGCTGTTATCAACTCCTTACCCGGTACATGGACAATGTCAAAGTTGAATTTGAGTAGTCTTAACCGGAATCTTAACACTCTTGGGGGAAGCTCATCTAGTGCTTTAGTACTCAGTAGCGGTACTAAGGGCTTATGGTCCGTTTCAAGTCTGAATTTCAATCCCAAAAGGTAAGACGACAGCCGCTCACAGGCCCAGGTTACTGCTAGGGCCTCTTTCTCTATCTGTGCGTAATGTTTCTCGGCATCTGATAACCCTCTGGAAATGAACACAACTGGCTTCCATTTACCATCTGTCTGACACTGGGTTAAAACACCACCCACACCAAATGATGAGGCATCGGCTGAAACGCAGGTCTCAGCTGCTGGTGAATATGGCGCCAGTACGCACGGTGAGCTCAACTCCTTCTTAAGTCTTTCGAAAGCGTCTTTCTGTGGTGTTCCCCAACACCATTCGTTCTTCTCACACAGAAGATCTTTCAATGGACGGGTGTAAGAAGCCAAGTGAGGTAAAAACTTGCCTAGATAGTTGGCCATCCCCATCAGCCTCCTCACTCCTCCAACGTCGACTGGTTCAGGCATCTCCATTATGGCTTTGATTTTCCCTGGATCTGGTGCCACGCCGTCTGCTGAGACGTGATGACCCACGAACATCATGCCGTGTTTGGGAGAATTCACATTTCTCGTTCAGTGTCAAGCCCTCTTCTTCAAGTCTTTTAAGCACCTGATGAAGTTGTGCGTCATGTTCTTGGGTGTCTTTTCCGTAGACTAGTATGTCATCTGCATGGCACACTACGCCGTCACAGCCTTCCAACATCTGTGACATCCGGCGTTGGAAATGTTCTGGGGCTGATGAAATTCCGAAAGGTAATCGGTTGAACGCATAACGGCCAAAGGGCGTGATGAATGTTGTCAAAAGCGAGCTTTCTTCTGACAATGGAATCTGCCAAAAGCCAGAAGTTGCGTCTAGCTTCGTAAATACCTTTGCCCCTGCTAGCCTGGCTAACGTGTGGTCTACTGCTGGCAGTATGTGTCTCTCTCTCCGCACCCACTTGTTCAAGTGCGTCAGGTCAACACACAATCTTATCTTGCCTGTAGCCTTGGGAACGATGACCATGCCCGCGCACCATAGTGTGGCCTGTGTCACTTTAGAAATCACCCCCATGTCTTCCATGCGTTTAAGTTCTGCCTTCACCTTGTCATGCATTGGCAGTGGCACGCGCCGTGGAGTGGACAATGCATATGGGACAGCCCCTAGCTCTAACTCAATTTTGTAAGGCTCTTTTAATTTCCCTAAGCCTTGGAAAACTGTAGGGTACTGGGCTACAATGTCTTTCTGTTCTGCTTTAACAGTGTGGAGGCGCTGTATCAAAGTAAGAGCTTCAATGGCAGGGAGGCCTAATAATGGCTTAGACAGTTTGTCAATAACATAAATCTCCTGCTCAGTTACTCTGTTCTTAATGCTTAACTGTCCTTTAAAGCACCCTTTTACCTCAAGTCTATGGTTTCCTGGTTCATACAGCACCTTACTGGAACGCTGCAATGTTCCATGTCTTCCACTGGAGAATATGTTGCTTGGAATTGCTGACACGGCTGCGCCTGTATCCAACTTGAAAACAGTCTGTTGGCCATTCAGCTGTAGCAGTTTATTCCATTCGCTATTTCCACCTGCAGACATTTCTCCAAGGAAAAGATAGTTCTCTTCATCCTCATTACTTTCTGTTTGTCCCTCAGTAATGTCATGAACTCCTCCTTTAGTTCTGCATTTTTTTGCGTAGTGGCCCGTTTTGTGACACCTCCTACACTCTGCTCGCGAGCAGGACACTCTTTCCATGGATGTTTCTTTTCATTTCCACACCTGCCGCATCCTGCTGTCTGTCCCTCCATCGAATCTTTCATTGGCCTCCTGTCTTTGACTGGGCCTGACGCTCTAATGAGCTTTCTCTGTATTGCCTCGACGTTGCTTGACACTTGCTCTGTTCCACGCATGACGGGCTGCTGTTTTTTCACGGCTGCACTTTGCCTCACTCTTGTCATGGCTTTTTCCAGCGTGAGCTCTGCATCCAACTGTAGGTTTTCTGAGAGTTTGAGGTCTCGAATGCCAACCACTATTCTGTCCCTTATTAACTGTTCTCTTAAATTTCCAAATTCACAATACTCCGCCAAAGCATGCACAGCCGTTAAAAATTACTCCACACTTTCACCGGGCTCTTGGTTTCGGCTATTGAAGCATGCCCTTTCGTAGATTATGTTACGTTTACTAACACAATGCTTTGCAAATGCTTCTGTTACATTACTGTATGCCTTTTTCTGATCCTCCGTTAAGGAAATCATGTTTAAAATATCTTCGGCATCATCTCCTGCCGCATACATAAATGCATTCACCTGGAATTCTTCAGACTGCTTGCTCAATCCTGACGCTATCCGATAACGTTCGAAACGTTTCATCCATTTTGGCCATTCATTTACGTTGCTGAAGTCGAACTTGCCTGGCGGAGCTAGCTGTGGCAAAGTCAGCGGTTCTCGCCCTGCTGCTGCCTGTTGCATTTTCCTCCTCTTTCTTCTTCTTGTCATACACGAGTTGTCCAATCAACTTTTCAGGTTTAGTTCGTCTTCAGTCTAAATAGTTTCTTCTGACACCATGTTACGTTACATAGACTACTTAGGTTAAATCCAGATGAGAATGAGCCGGAGTCCAGTGTGCATATGAGTATGTTTTTACTATAGAACCGCGAACCGAACTGTGTTACCTAAAAACCGTTCCAACACACATGGGTACTCTCTTTACACAACAGTGGGAAGGGAAGGGCTAATACATTTTATTCAAACGTGTGCAGTATACCACTTCGCCGATAGATGGGAGAAATTCTCATACGAAAAAAATAAAACTTACACATAGTGGGTTTAATACAACCATGGGCGGTGCGTAATGTAGGCTTGGAGAGGCTAAGCCTCACCGAAATTAATACTGGGAAATCGTGAAAATAACGTACATGATGTGTGAATATTTTTATAGATGATTTCAGTTTGAACGCAGCAGCCGCAGCAGTAGAAGCCAAAGAAGCTGCGGCCAGTGATGGTAGAACCTTGTGATCTCAGTGAAAGATAACGAACAGCCCTCTCTCTCTACAACCTGCAGGCATGCCGTATATTTATGACAAGTAGGGAGTGAGTACGCGTTACCATGGTGAAAGACAGAGTCAGATCACGTTAGTTTTAGGCCAAAAACAAAAATAGCCAATCAGCCGCTGGTAGCCGCTCTAGCACGGGATTTGAAAAATGTAGGCTACTCTCATATCAGCATGGATATACGGTCGTTTTTCCAAAAGAAAGAAAAAGAAAAACATAACATTTCTGCAGCCAGCACAATTCTCTTCCCCCCACCCCCATCTCTCCTTATCATAGCACCGAAATCCAAAGATAGGGAAGAGAGAAGGAGAGACAGACGGACAGATGATAGCCCGCTAACTGATTTCAATTGAATTTGAATTGTTCTTAGATAAAAAATAAAGTTTGATTTTGTTTTGGTTATTATTCATCATTATAATTGCGGATATTATTCTTTCTGAGACTCTTGCCAATGGTTAATCTAATGGCCAGCAGTTCCGCCCTTGCACTGTATAAAAGTTGGTCACGCAGCCTCCCCAAACGTCAGGACCACCCGCCGCCCATGAATACAACATAATTAAATGACAGCAAGCAAACCATGCAATATGCTGCACTAGCAATGACTGACTAGCAGTTCACTGAACTAATAAATAGTATTATAATCTTAACTGGAAATCATTTCAGTCATTTGAAACTTCATAATTACATATTAGTAATACTTATGACCACATTACAATATTAAAACTACAGATTTGGGAACAGCTCTATTACATTACACTTACCTCCAGCAATGAAAGTTTTTTCTCTACTGGGGTAAGTGTTGTGTAACAAGAAAACTAACCATGAAGCTGCAAATAAAGCCACCAGGAGGCCCCCCAAAATATATAAATATGAAAAATTCATCCATTTTGCAAAAATTCAAATAGGCTCAATTAGGCTCAGTGCTGTTACATTGGGTTGACCCACAAAAGAGCCAAATCTGGCTCGTGAGCCATACGCTCCCACCCCCAGAGAGTCGCTACTGACAAAGTAGTTAGTGTTTATGAAGACAGTTTATGAAGCCAGTACATTATTTGGAGTTACCTTCAGGAAAAACATCCTTAAAAGCCTATAATTGCACATGAAATACATAGCATTTTCATAGTTTGACAGGCTAGTATTTAGCTCAGAATTGAAAGGAAGCTGCCTTCAACACCAGAGCAGAAAAGTTATTTGGATATGCATGCTACAAACATACATAATGGAAAATTGAATGAGTTGGGGAGAGAAATTGGATGGGAAAAATAGTGTTGCATCATTTTAATAATGGATCACTTGACATCTGTGTCATCTCTAGGTCAAAAATGTTTTCCATATGTAAATATTGAAACATGAAAGAACATGGATCCCACTCCAATTTTCATATCAGAGAAATATTTGTTCTGCTTTGAAAAAAGTTGTTAGGCAACTTTGTAAAGCCATTGAATGCCATCTGTGGCTAACAGGTTGCTTTTTAGTGTATGCTAGAAGAGACAATTGTATGGCATGTGTTATAATAAATAATGAGATTCTAGAAATAAAGAGATAAATAGATTATTTATTCATGTGGTTTACACAAAATATCAATAAAGCTATTTAATAGGCTAAAAACAACAGTCAATAGGGATTTTTAGGGAACTGATTCAGTGAAATGACTGTTTCTTGAAAACCTGACAACAATTAGTTTATCCTGCCCTCCATCCACCAAACAGCACATGACAGTGACAACATGCTATTACCAGAATGCCTTCCCACTCCTTCATTCACACATTACACTGTCATCGGCAGTCAGCCGCTTCTCTTCACATACACAGCATATCACATCCCTTGCAAACAACAGTATGTCCTACGTTGCACACACACAGTACACTGATGCCCACCCCTACATATACACAGTAAGAGGACAGGACCCTGATCCCTTCATTTCATCTTCCCACATCATCCTGGGCAGTTGGGTTCGCCCCTCGATTTGTGGATGTGCCTTCTCTGCACCATTCATGACCTTTATTTACCCCTCCTTCCCAATCTTTATGCAGTCACCCCATGCTTTATCTTGCCCCAACCTCCCAACCCCACCCACCATGCACAATAGACTGACAACACAGATTTCACTGCATTTTTGTACACCTGTAACTTACAGTATACAACAAATGTCCTTGATTCCTTGAATCATGGTTAGGTTAGGTTACATGGCATAGCATCTTGAATAGGAAAATTTTGTAAACCAGAAGCTTTGAATATAGCTACATATTTCCGGGTGCTGTTGAATACTGTTCCTGCTTTTACAAACAATTCTACCATATCCACCAGATGCACAGGTACGAAATAACATTTTATACATACTGTTTATTTTGATGTTGTGCTGCTTTAATAATTAAAGCTCATATTGTGTTAAAAGTTTTAAGCAAACAATATGGTTAGAATTTTCAGATTTGATATGACACGGTGATTCATAGGGTACTTACTGAACTGAACTTACTGTAACTGAAAATCAATCTTGATTAACTTTGACATTGTTATGCCAAGGTGGTTATGTCAATTTGCTATAATCAGTGTTGGGGAGTAACTAGTTACATGTAACAAAATTACGTAATTTAATTACAAAATAAAAGTAACACTAATAAGTTACTGTTACATTGAAAAACTGTGTAATTAAATTACATTTACATTAAGGAAATATTCAAGATTACATTTCAAGTTACACATCTTCTGCAGTGAAACATTTGTCGTCATGTTTGAACTGCATGTCTGCACTTGCAATGATGACTGCAATGTCAGATAGAAACTTTGTGTTGGCCTTGCCCAGGGATGGTCAACAAGTCAGAGACAAAGAGCCACATTTTTACTGTGTTACCGCAAGGGCCACATCATACATTAATATCACCCCTTTCTCTCACCCACACCCACCCATCCACCCCTTATGTAAGGCAGAATGATTTACCATTACGTTCAACAAAAAGCTATAAACTCCCCCATTTGAAACGTCCTGTGTTTATCTTCATATTTTCGCATTGCTGTGCATGTATTCCCTGCCATTTTGAGAGCGAAATAAACAAATTGTTTACTTAAATGATCTTGCCCCCTGCCAGAAAACTTGACTGTATTTTCATCTCACACACATGCACATTTGTGAAGCGAACACACACACACAAACAAAAACGCAAGAGACCAAGCAAAGAGCTGCATGCTGTCCAGGACCGCGGGTTGGCCATCCCTGGTCTAGCCCATTGCAGAAAGTAAAAATGATCTAGCAGTCACACAAAATAGACAACTTCTAGTTAATGCACTGAAGTCTAAGGAGTTTGTAGGGATCTTTACAGCAGTCAGTGTTGATTAATACTTAAAGGGTAATCAATGGTTTTAAAAACTGGAAATGATTGAAAGCTGATAAAATTCATTCAAAATGTGGGAAAGTTATTAAAAAGTAATCAAATGTAATTAGTTACAGTACTTTGTTAAAGTCATTGAAATAGTTACACTACTATTACATTTTAGATAGAGTAACTTGTAACTGTAACACATTACATTTCCAAAGTAACTTTCCCAACACTGGCTATAATTCATGAATAACATAACATGTTAACTGATCTTGTCATACATCAAAAAAGTGAGACCATTTGGAATTGGAAAGGCCTTTGTTTTCAGTACAAACACATCAAATCAATGCAAACTGGAAATGTAAGAATAAACTGGATGTGCACTCATAGCAACATTTATTTTATTTGAATTGATGAATGTGTACATGATCTTCATTGATGAGCCTTAAGGTATGCTTTATGGTGAATCCATTTTTGCTGTTTGCCACCCCTGACCATCTCTTTCAGATGCACTGTGCCAATTTGCCAGCTTGTTGTGAAGTGCGCAAGAAACCTGTTCTCATAATGCAACTACAACGATTATTCTTTAGGAATTTATTTTTAGTTGAATAAATTCTTAATGACAATTGATGGATCATCAATTATTCATTACCAACCCTACTTGGGTTGTCAAGTTTTTGTATAATGGTAAGAGAGTAATGCCTTGTTTGTGCAGAGATCCAAGACAGTCCATGGACTGATGTACAGAGCTGAAATTCAGTTGTGGTTGCGTGTGTATTTGTATGTGTGTGTAAGTATAATGTTAGGATGTGTTTATCAGTGTTGAACCGATTTTATTGCGAGAAATAATTTGTCCAAGCGTGCAATGGCCCCAGGATTTACCAAATCAGTGTCTGTAAGGATGAGGTGGAATTTCCAATTTCCACAAAGAAATTCATGCATTCATGCTAGATAGTTGGGGGGAGGAGTGGGGGTTAATGCCCGTCCCCAACCATCTTCTTGCCAATTGATCGGCCATGGTATGTTATGTTTTGGTGCACACAGTATTTGTTTGAGGATTGCAGCGCATGTATTGTCTTTCGAGACCTGATTTAATATTTTCAGGGGACAAACAGCAGGCCAAACAAGGGGAAATGCCTATGATTTGAGACAAAAATGAAATTGCACTATAATCCTGCAGAATCTCATAGGGCATCTTTAAGATAGTTAGTGTTGTCAATGCATAATATTAAGGTTGAATTGGTCATTATAATCATTGGACCAAGATAATGATAGGTGCCCAGGCGCCTCATTTATAAAACTTTGCGTAGGATTTACGGCAGAAGATGGCGTACGCATACAATGTTTGAGACATTGTATATTACATTTCTACACTTTCTACACTACATTTAACACAACCACAAGAAATTATCAGACAAAATCATCAACTCTGTTACTGTTTTTTTATAATCCTCGTCTGTCTCCTGTTATAAATATTGTTCAATTAAAATAAGAGAGTACGACAATATTTCTACCATGTTCTCAAAAATTAAAACCAAAATGCTAGTCCTGCTAGTCCTTTTGTTATTGCGTACAGTTATTGTCGTACTCACCGTGGCCAATAGTGGTAGATACAGCACTTGCAATGTTCAGCAGCACGGACCGCCTCCAATAGAATGCAGTGCAATACAATGCAATACAGCGGTCTTTAGAGGGAGCTCGTGAGAGAGAAAAACAGAATGTTGCTTAGTGCCGGTTTAAGCGCTGTGGGAGGAGCAGGTGTCGAAAAAGGAGAATGCGCGCAGAACAAAGGCGCGTAAATGAAATCGCGCAAAAACAGATTTACGCGCTTATCGAGAATTCCGCCCCTAATGAATATTAATATATATTGAAATCATGGCAAAAGCCAATGAAAAGAAACATAAAGCACAATGTCAACGTCACGTCGACTGTGAAGTGGAAGTTTAGTGTACCTTTCACCATTTCAGCAGATAAATGTCCCCTGCAGTATTACTGAATGGATAGAAGTTACAACGTTTAGAAATGGTAGAATGGTTAAAAAATACTTTAATAATTTATGCAATAATAATCTGCACCATCGTACACAGCTCCAACATTCAGTCTGCGCTGAATATAACACTGCTATGTCTCAATATGCATCGGGTTGAACTAGACCACCGTGCGACTGCATTTGTGAGCACAAAGCACCATCTCCACGTCACACACAGTATAACTTGGATTGCGGGACATGTTACATGTAACAATGACAAATTCATTTTCACTCGGTGTCCTTAAAGAAATACATGTATGATTGCAGTTAATAGGTACCCTACCACCGATCACATTTTGGATATCATACTTTTCTCTAATTGTGCTTTTTTATTTGCCTGCCCACTGTGTGATGATCATTATTGAAAAAATTATAAAACATGCATAACAGCCATTCGTGGATAATTATGCTTTGTCTACTGCTTATTTTACAAAAGCATTCTATAAATAACTTTAAAAATATAAAATAACTATAAGTAATTTGTCTTTATTACCTCAAATATCGCGATGTTATGTTTGTGTTAAACTTTGATTAGCCTACTGAACCAATTTTAGGTCGTTCTCCTCATTTCCTCCTGATGCCGCCCTTTCCCCTTTTCGTTTTTTTGGTGCGTACGCATGGGTCAGAGCTTGCGTGGAGGTGCGCACATTTTACCGCCATGTTGATTTTTTATAAATACCAAACCTTGCGTAGAAAGTGGCATACGCATTCTTTTGTGTGTACGCATCGTTTATAAATGAGGCCCCTGGTGAGCAGTTAAACCTATGAACACATAGAACTGAACTAAGTCTTCAAGCTTCAAAATGAAGTCCAGTAACCTGGGCTTTGAGACAGATTTTCCCCCAATCGGTTCGTTCTGAACAAAAACAGTACTTTAATGTTTCCGGTTATTGGTTCAACTTTAAAATTTATGTTTCTGAACCGGTTAAAAAAAAAATTTAGTTCCTGAACCGTATAACGTTCTATGTCAGCTGTGGGACTTGCTAAAATTTAACAGGCTGATCATCATGACTTATCTCATCGTGTCATAAAACATTAAAAAGCACTGCAGGCTACATTATGTTATCAGCATGACTAATTGTGACACATTTAATTTCAATATTATACAAGAATTAAAGGAGAAATCCGGTGTGACTTGGACCTGGACTATACTGGAAGATGTTACCGAGTACAAACATATATCCAATGCCAACCTCCGTTCACCCCCAGCATTCCACATTAAACCATTTTTAGCTGAAGCTTTCATTAACCTTACACTGCTAGCTATAGGGGCACAACTTAGCCTATACAGATAAATTGCTATTTTTACACCCTTAACAAGGTTCAAAGTAACTCCACACTTCATTGGTAGACTTCTGAGGGCCCTGACATTTAAAACGAGACAATGAGAACTTTGAAAGTACACAGGTACTTTATTATTAAAAAGACCGTAAATACAGACAGTACCTTCACAGAATTTTGCGGTCACCGCCATCTTGAAATTAAGTTGCGTTAAGTCAACTGCAGAGCTCCGACAAACAAATACGACAGGGAAACAGCTTTAAAAAAATACTCTGTAGAAGTGCATGGGTTCGAGCTGAAAATTTATGGTGACGATCTAAATGAGAATGAAGAGCACCATACCAAAAACTGTGTAAACGTAAATCAAAAGGTTTTACTCATTGATGGGAATAACGCGCAATGTTGTTGACGGGAGACGTCCTGTACACATGATCTGGGGTGCGTTTCCCAAAGGCATCGTTGCTAACTTCCGTAGCTACTTCCAGAGTTTGAGCGAAGAAGTTACAGCCCTACTGTTTCCCATAGACATTGACCAGACGAAGCAAGTTGAGGTGTTTATAACTAACTTAGTCCGATGCATCGGGTTTCCCAAAAGCATAGGCTGGACGAACGCTTGGATTCTCCTTCGTTAAAAGGCTACATTCAGAAGACAACCATGGAACTGTCGTTTTTGGTCACATGACGCCGCCTTGGTCTTTTTGGGGCTAAAAATGTCTGGGTTGTTTGATGCATTACCGCCACAGTTGGCTTTAAATACTCTTAATATGCATTTGATATTTTCCACCTGTTTCAAATGTAGGCCTAGTAGCCTGACCCTTGATGTAGACATAAATGACTAGACCCCATGACGTTTTATGTGGATTATGTGGATTGTAGTTTCAGAGCATATGTTATTTATAAAGAATACATTTATATTTAAAGAATTTAATCTATAGCTTGTGGGGTAAAACGCCCCCAATACTAAGGGGCCAGGGCGCCGACGGGGGGGACAAACGGGTCTCTTGTCCCGGGCCCAGGAACTAGGGGGGCCCAGAACTGGGCCGTCATTTGATTAGCGCTTCAGTATGGCACAATGTCTCATAAGTCAGGAGCTCAGAAGAGAAAAAAAAGCGAGATGAAGAAGCCAGAAGTAGGGGTTCATTAAATAAATATTTTTTAAAAAAAGGTCCCTCAGATGATGCAGACGGTCCTAGCAAATGCAGGGCAGAGCAAGGTAAGGAAGCACAGCCAAGGTTTCCCAACCCCGTAAAGAAATCCAATCCAGCCCAACTCCCAAGTCACGTCATGCATGTTTATACAAATCAGGGGGTAACAGACACACTGAACAGTGAACACCTTGTTAAAAGGACTAGTCATTAAAACTGATAACCACAACGGCACGTTAGCCTCGACCAAACACAAGTTTTAGCCTACTGATAATTCCTGTGGTCAAGTAAAATGCGATCGATATATTGACGTGTAGTTTATGAAGTAAATGCACGCTTTACATTCATAATATCATGTCGATTTTATTATTGTTAGCTTATATGTTTAGATTTCTAAAGCCATAGCTACTTTGTAATGGAGGTCCAGTTGCACATCCAACCAACCTAAATAATCAATTTGGTTAATCCCGTAAATGCACAGCCTGCGTAAATGGGCATGTTAGCCCCCACCCGGCCTGGTGTCATTATGATGTGGCTGGGAGTGTGAAAGTTGTTGTGTGGGTGACAGTTCTATTGGTTACTAATGCGTTTTTTTTTTTAAAGCATGACCTGTACCATTTGTAAATTTTGAAAAACAAAACCTATCAAATTTGTTTAGTCTATTCAGTATGTGGTGAATAACAAAATCAATGAAAACAAGCAATAGTGAAATTTTGAAATAGTTCATTTGACCCCTGTTCATTTCTATTAACTTCAAATAGAATACTGCATCTTTTACAGAAACAGTCGAATATGGTAGCTCCATTATAGAGGATGAAAGAGAGAAAGGAGAGGCTACTAGTGAGAGAGAAGGGGGAGCGAAAGACAGTCACCGTGGAGCAGGAGGGGGTCATTCCCCCAGAGTAGAGAAGCTTGTTATGTTAAAATAAATAGGTTGTTGATGTGAATAATGTTTTTTTTTTTTTTTTTAAAAAGTTGTTATTGTTAACCATGTTTCTGAATGTCTGTCTGTTTTACCCCACTCTACCAGTACTTCGCATTACCGTCGTTTAATGCTAACTTCGGTCGGTATTTGGGAAACGCACCCCTGATTAGTCATGAAACTATTTACATCACTTGTGTAGTTGGCAAACCGAGTCTTATGAGGAATTTGAAGACGCCACGTTTGAATTGGATGGCCGTCTTTATTTATTTGAGCCCGAGTATACAGAGGAAGAGTTGCGGGAGCGTCGTGAAAGGAGAGAGAGAAAGAAAGACGCCGTGCTGAGCTGCAGCCACAGAGCTTCACCTTGACACGACATAGCCTCAACCTTCTGGGAATTGGTGGTGTACCTGTCGGTGCTGTGAAGCTATGCCTGATGTGTTCCTTTTTCCCCTTTAAGACAAGGAAAATATATGCCATGTTTTTTATTAGCAAACTAGTTTGAGTGATCTGGCAAGCTTCTCTTTATAATTTCTTCCAGTAAACGACCAGAAGTGAGCATCACCAATCATATAAAGCTTAGAAATCAAAGAACAAAATTTACCGTTATTAACGGGTTACCATTATTTTCAGTAAACGATTCCGATATCCAAAACATAAAAATATGTAATGTTTCTGGTTTCGTTTCTGTTCCTAGCAAAACATCCAAAGTTTCTGTTTTTTGTTTTCATTCTCTGAACCAGTTCAAAGCCTTGCCTATAACTGAACAGCCCAAGAACATAATATTTTAAACTTATCTCTAATGATAAGAACAACAGCAACAGTATGAACTTAAAATGTCATTTCATATGTACGACAGAGTCAGACATATATTCTGAAAAGTTAACAGTTGACAGTGGGCAAATACTTTATGTGTGTAAATGTTCTAGTTTATAGAGGGAGGAAACATGGCTGCTTTAGCTTTTGAGTTTAGTTAACCTGGAATCCCTGTGTTTTATCTTCATGGGCCAGTTTCAAGGGTATTATACTGTAGGCTGAGCGTCTCAGTCAATTGTGAGGGGAGGACTGTACAGGATGTGAATGTTTAGGCTCTAAATAAGTTTGACTTGTTTAACTTAGTCAAAACTTCTCTCACCTCTAAAATCATGTCATTATGTTTGATTCATTGAGATTTTATTTTTCTATTTAATTATGACTAGAAAATAGATCTGCTGACACAAAGCTATTCTAGAGGACCATTTTTACTTTGCATTTTTTAAAATTGAGCTGTCTTAGACCTTATCAATTATCTTTAAGCTATTTTCATAGCCAACACAATGCAAAGATCTGATGGCTTGATGGAGGAAATAGCAGAGAAGTTGAACCATTTGTCAATCAGGAGACAACAACTACATGATCGATATGCTATTCTGACAATGTTAAGAGATTTTAGAAGTCGGACCGATCAAGGAGTAAGAGGTATGACATGTTTTGTTTATTTTGAATGAAAAAGCATACAACTAAAATGGTGCCGAAAATAATAAATGAATACAGATATTTATACTATTTGTATTCACTGGAACAGATACCAGCGAGCAAGCAGAGATGGAGGCCATTGAAAAAGAACTGGATATTCTATCTGTGAAGAAGAAAGAGCTTTTGGAAAGGCAAGGTCGGATTACTCTACCTCAGCAAAGGACTGGTAAAACATATTTTATAATGTTGCTGAAATAACATCTTTGTAATACACTTTCTAATCTATTAGAAGGTAATACAGAACATCACATTTTGAGTTTTTGTACCATTACCACAAAGAATCTTACACCACAATTAAAGCATCCTCAACATAACCAACTCTTTGCTGCATTATGCTTAGGGCTGGGCGGTATATCGATATTTAATCAATATCGATATAATTTC
>JAGFZM010000071.1:339228-382151 GCA_017657215.1 Limnothrissa miodon
TCACAGCCAAGGGGTCCTTGAGCTGAAAAAGGTTGAAGACCCCTGCCATGCAGTATCAATACAAAGCAATCAAAACAAAGCACTTCTTTCATAATCAATATTCTACTGCTTCTCATAGTTGTGCTAACATTGCCTGTGCTAATAAACACAACAAAATAATGTATGATGCAGCAAGAAGCAGCAAATTAACCTGTTGGTATCTAATGCATGAGAAAATAAATTGCCATGATACTTGTTTCCGAACATCAGTGGACATGCATAGATTTGCAAAATTTTTAAAACACATTGTGCAAAGCTAGTTTTTAAAGCAGGCAGAAGCTATTCTAAATGAGCCAAATGGCCAAGACAGCCAGGATCACAAATTCCATGCTTAATTGTTTTGCACTTTGCAAAATGGAAATATTTTAAGATAAACAATTGATCATTAAATGGGTAACTTGTTTGCAATATGTTGACTTCATGTTTGTTACATTCAGTATGCATTGTTTAGATGTAACATGTTGAAAACTAAAAAACTATAGGGGCATGGTGCCATTGCTTAGGGCCCCATAAAGGCTTGGGCCTGCCTAAGTTTTCACTGTGTCTACAATCTATTTGAAACAACATACTTCCAATGGAAACAATAAAAACACATACATGGTTACTAAAAGAAAAATATATAGCTTTTCCTCTTTTATTCACCTCCCTTTTAGGAGGGTGAGTCGAAGAAAGTTATTATCCACAGATTTTGTCTGCTGATTTGGAATATTTGTCAGTCACATCTGTCACATCAATAACACAAATAAAATGCAGTGGTATGTGTATTATGTTAATGATTATGTGAAATGTTTCATTTATTTTTTTCCATATATGTTCTAAGGCCAGAAATGCCAATGGTCAAATTTCAAGTGATAGATCATATACCATGCCATTATATTAACATTAGGGATGTAACAAGATATGCTGTCTGTGAAATTCCCCACATATATTTTCCACGTGTGAGAGCAGTTGAATATTATAGTATAATTTATCACAGATTATAACAAATGATTTGCTAACAGAGTGTGTGCTGTGCCCCAAATAATGAGACACCTATAATAGATTGCATATCATAGATCTTTTGAATGTTAATGTTGAATGGTAAGTGTTAAAGTGGATTCAAAGTATATCAGTATAAGTACCACACTTATACACTTATTACAGTTATATGTGATGGCATAGTGAGCGACAATGGAATCATCTGTTTCCATGATCACTGTTGTCGGTAACCAAAGAAAGTAGTGATTTGAATGATTGACTTGTAACACTACTGTCATATTAAGTTGGATCCTTAGACTTCATAATTTAGGTGATTACCACGGAGATGTAGCAAAAGCACACTGTTGGTCATGTCATGTGTCATTTTATGCATTAGCCACACACTCCCTCCCCCCATAAGTTTCAAATGACATTTATCATGCAACTAAGAAATTATAATAAGATTTAATTCAAATTCTTGCTGAATAAAACAGGATGCACTTGAGAGAAAATGGTATGCCGCTAAACACTAAAAAGTGTTCCACCTTGCATGGATAGCCTAACAGATGGTAACACTTTGTTTTAAGGCTCATAGGTTAGCCACTAATACATACCTAATTAATGTCTTTATTACTGACTTGTGGCTATGGCTACTTATGGCTAACAAATTCTTAATATATCTTGCCTAACAAAAAGTAGGAATGAAGTGATGTACTTAATTCCGATATAAAATAAAATAAACCCTTTTAACCACAAATTTGGGCTGATTCTCCTACAGCATATCTTGACTCATTTACGCACACTAATATCAGAAATGACTTTTATCTTCTCAGGTAAAGCCTATTGATCTTAAGACTGCTCTCCCTAAACTGGCTGATTCAATACTTAATGTTATAAATCACAATGATCTCATTATCATACAATTATATTAGTTAACTGTTAACATGGCGCTTGTTATTGTTAATAAGCTGTTTGTGTGAAATAATTTGTATAGATTCCCAAACTAAACATGATGTGTCATAATGTAACATAATTAATTATGGAAAGAGCACAAAAAATATGGGAAATGCATCTCCTGGGAAACTAACTTATTCAGACAGAGTGGCAGGAAAGGTGTATTATACATCATTTTTCGAATATCCGCTAAAATTGTGTTGTCTTTCTTTTTAAAAACAGTACATGCACTTGATTATTGTAATACTCTGTACTCTGAATGGATTTAAAAATACTCCTAACATACACTCAACAAAAATATAAACGCAACACCTTTGTATCTGCTCCGATTTTTCATGAGATGGACTTAAAGGTCTAAAATTCATTCCAGATACACAATATTACAATTTCTCTCTTTGTTACCTTGTTACCAGGAAAATAGTGATGTTTAATCTGCTAATGTTGTGGTACACAGTAGATGTTAAAGTTCACCCTGATGTGCAAATGAGAGTGAATGTGTGGTAAGAACCTAGGAAAAACCAAGGAAAGATGCACAGCTTTCTTTTACAGTACAATTTCCACCCTGTTACCAGGAAAAAAGTGATGTTTAAACTGGTAATGTTGCGGTACACAATTGGTAGACGTTCAATCAACCGGATGTACAAATGAGAGTAAATGTGTGGTAAGAACCTGGTAAAACCATCTGAAGAGGAACAGCTCAACACTATTTAACAGTATCCTACAATTGCTTGAAAGTACCATCGTGTTTCCTCATGTTATTGTGGTAAGTACGCACTAGAAAGTTTGAAAGTACAATGACATTATTAGGTACCGACCTAGTAAATACTCTATAATTAGCTTGACGTTAACCATAACATTTGTTGGTAAATATCTAGTAAAATCTGTACAAACTACTTAGTATTGTGGATGTTTTTTCCATATTATTACCTGGTTCTTATCAAGATTTTATTGTGACAAGTACCCTTCTATAAGCTTTAGGGTGTCATTTGTTAGTGGGTAAATACCCTTTAACCTCTTAAGGCACACCCCTATTTTTCCTTTTTTTCAAAACAACGGCATACCCAAATTGAAAGCTTGACAGTTCCTACATAGTTTTAGACTCAGGGATGTGCCTCATACCATTGGAAAGGTGACACCCTCAAGTTTTTTCTAGAGGAATATGTATGTTTCTGTGACATATGGACACAGAGTTATAGAGGTTGGAACTAAGTTTTTTTTTCCGCTCATTTCAAATGTCTATGAACTAACTAAGATATGAAGGTAACATCCAGATGATACCCCCAAATAAAAAAAATCTAAGTCCTAACTCCATCTCTCAACCTGTTACACAAAAAAATTGAAGTAAAAAGACCAAAATTTTTGAAAAATATGTTTATGCGTTTTGATTGGGACCCCTATGTAAATTCCCATAGAGACTTTTTGTAAACAAGAGGGCCTACTGACATTCAAAAGTTTATAACTTGAAAACACCTTTGCCTAGAAACATAAAATTGGTTTCAAATGAAAGCCAAGACCCTGGGCTTTCATGTCAGTTTGCTTGATTTGAAGTTACTCCTTCTGGCATTGAATGACACAAGCATAACCATCAAAAAAACAAAAAAGCTTAATAACTACCTTCTGTGTTACTCAAAGTCCTTTTTAACACGGAGCTAGAATCACACGTCTCTGTCTACTTTGCAGGGCGATCAATGGCATTCTAATTGCCCGGCCCACATTGAAGCACCTCAATTCTCCCAGTCAATGGGGTTTTACGCGCATCTGGTTACGCGTTTGCTTCTGTTTTTTTTATGTGGTGGAATTTCTTCCGTGTTTTTAAAATACTTAACCCATTTAATCGGGAGGTACAGGCTACGATTTAGCTATAGGCTTATCAAACATTTGACTGGATAGCAACAGTAAGACATAGAGCAAAGATGATAGAGACCCAGACGACAAGAAACAACAGATAGGTCAGGAGAGCAACACCAATAAAATGTATTTGACAGAAACAGTGATCACAAATGGGTAAGAAGGTTCTACCCCTTTTAAATTAACCTTAAATTAAAAGTTATAATCAGTGTCGGGCAGTAGCTTCACTACAAATTAATAAGCTAGTTTTACATTTAATATCGTGGCTGTAGTGAAGCTACAGCATGAGTATCTTGAATCTGATAGCTTATAGGGGCTAAACAACTGTTTTTCTCTCTCACGAGCTCCCTCTAAAGGCCGCTGTATTGCATTGTATTGCACTGCATTCTATTGGAGGCGGACCGCGCTGCTGAACATTGCAAGTGCTGTATCTACCGCTATTGGCCAGGATGGCGCATTCTACACCATTTGTTCGCCGTGTAATGACTAATTTTTGCATCCTAAACAGTATGAAACGGATTAATTAAATGAAAAATGTTGCATAGTGGGCCTTTAATTTAGCTTTTTTTTGGCAATGAAGTGATCCTTAAAGTTATATTATCAAGCATAAGCTCACAGCAGCAAATCCTCTATCTAGGCTGTACATGGAAGATCAGTTCATTGCAATAATGTGATGCATTTGATGCGTCAGTCATGCCATAATAATAAAAAAAATTAAAAAGTCCACAATGTATGATCACATCACAGTAAACAGGCATACAGTAGGCATATCAATAGGCTGTATACTAATCAGTTTCTATTGTATAGCTATTGAGAGAGCTGTTAGTTAATCAATACAGTAACAGTCTTAGAAGAAAGTTGGATTATTAAATATAGACCTTTTGTACACCAGAAATGTAGCTGTTTTGAACTACTGTCATTTTTAGCTACATTTGGTCTTAAATAGCTTTGGTGTTGTGAAGTTTCATCTGATGTGGAGTAACTGGTAGGTGCTTGGTTAACTAAATTTCCTGATAAGCTTGCCCAACTGGTTATAATATATTGTTATACAGATAACTGAGATAACAAAAGAGACAGGCAATATTATTGCACATAGGCTATACACATGAAAGAGGTCAGAAGAGGAACCAATAAAATGTAGGTAACAGTAGGCCTGTAGCCTGTGAGACAGATGGACAATGACAAAAAGTTCTACGCTGTTACATTTTTTAAACGTTTTCAAAAGTTGGGCCTACTGTAAAACTTTTCAGGGTTTCTTGCATATATTCTAGTGCTACAATATTTCAAGAAAAGGAGCAAGTAGTGGATCGTACTTTTAAACTGTGAAATTGGTGGATTTATAAAACCTTGCCATTTTGTGCACATACACCTGCAAGAAAGTGTCCCTCATCTTTTTGAGATGTCCAGAAGAGTGTCCCTCATTTGAGGTTGAGGGAGTTAGTAAGGTTGTTTACAAGAATTTCTCAGTTTCTTTGTTCTTTTCATGTTTTTTTTTCAGTAATAATTTAATATTTCCTCATTTAAAAAAAAAGTAAAAAAGGGAAAATCACAATTACTTATAGCAACTTTTACTTCCTCACGCAATATGATCACAACAACAAACTAAAAATCACCGCAACTTTCATCGCATTTTTTTTTCCCACAACATCAGGTATTTTAGGCTGCAACAATCACAAAAAAGGCCCGCGAAATCCTGGAGGGACTGGTAAATACCTGGTAAACACTGTACTGTAAAAGAAAGCGTTACCGAAATTGTTTGGTTATGCAAACCAATTGTTTCAGCAGCTGTCTGAGTGGCTGGTCTCAGACGATCTTGGAGGTGAACCTGCTGGATGTGGAGGTCCTGGGCTGGTGTGGTTACACGTGGTCTGCGGTTGTGAGGCCGGTTGGATGTACTGCCATATTCTCTGAAACGCCTTTGGAGACGGCTTATGGTTGAGAAATGAACATTCAATGCATGAGCAATAGATCTGGTTGACATTCCTGCTGTCAGCATGCCAATTGCACGCTCCCTCAATGCTTGTGGCATCTGTGGCATTTTGCTGTGAGACAAAACTGCACATTCCAGGGTGGCCTTTTATTGTTGGCAGTATAAGGTACACCTGTGCACTACTCATGATGTCAGATCAGCATCTTGATGTGGCACACGTGTGAGGTGGGATGGATTATCTCAGCAAAGCAGAAGTGCTCACTATCACACATTTAGACTGATTTGTGAACAATGTTTGAGAGAAATGGTAATATTGTGTATCTGGAATTAATTTTAGATCTTTAAGTCCATCTCATGAAAAATCGGAGCAGAAACAAAGGTGTTGCGTTTATATTTTTGTTGAGTGTATAAACAGTGTCGGCAAGCTACTCAGAAAATGTAGTTAACTAAGTTACCAATTACTCCACATTAGATGAAACTTCACTACACCAAAACTACCTGAACACCAAATGTAGCAAGCTAGGTTGCAAAAAATGACAGAAGTAGTTTAACTACACCTGAGCTACTTTTTAATATACAAAAATGCTTAATAAATGATCCAACCTTATCCAACTCCATTATTGATTAAACTAACAGCTCTCTCAATAGCAATACAATAGTAACTGATTAGTATATAGCCTACTGATATATGACTGTTTTTGTAATGTGACCATACATTGTGGACATTTTTAATTATGGCACCACTGACGCATCAAATGCATTACATTATTGCAAGGAACTGATCTTCCATGTACGGCCTAGATAGAAGGTTTGCTGCTGTGAGCTGATACTCCAAATGGCCAAAAACGTAGCTAAACTACTGCAAAGCTATCAGATTCAGAATACAGCCTCACTACAGCCACGCTACTCAAAAATGTAGTTAAACTAGTAGCTTTGCAAATAAAGCCCTTAATAGAGTTGGCAAGTGAACCACATCATTCTGTATGGTGCGGGTTAGCATTTTCCTACTTCCGGTTCAGCGAAAACCCCTATGTGAAAATGAATGGCTCAAATAACAAAACAACATATACAACAAATATGGCAGTGTCTGACCTACGAGGACCTAGGCATTCGTTTTTCATCAATAAAATGAGTAGCAACATCGTCTAGGTGTGTTTTTTTAGACGCATTGTAACGATGATAAATGAATGTTGCTATCCCTCTGCTAACAGCGAAAAATTAAGAACTACATGGAGTTGTCTCTTACCTTTGACGTCATTTTCAAAAACGACGGTAAAATTATTTAAAGGCGCTCTAAGCGATGCTGTTTCACGTCACTTCTTGTTGACGTTCGAAGTATTGTCAAACAAAACGGACGATAGCTCCAGAGAGGGTTCAAGCGTTATAAGTTAGCTTACTCCTCCCCCTCCCTCCCATGCCTCCCAAAAGACTCATGAACCTTGTTGTTTATTGGCTGGAACACTGTTATGTTTCGTTTTCGTTTGTTATGCTAGGTTTGCCCACTGTGTTATGTTGCCGTTTGTGGAGCCTGGGCTGTCTACAGAGACCGCGTTTTTTTACAGTGTGTTCAGGGGACAGGCAGCTAGCAGATTGTGAGGAGATGTTTGCTGTATGTAACAACACATGTTTTAGTCCTAAAAACGTGTCACATCGCTTAGAGCACCTTTAAAATACAATATGTTCTGTATGTACAATGATTCAATGTAATTTTCAACGATTACGATTACACAATATCGACTTGTTTGAAAAGGGATGACATGTCGTTGAGCGCTCTGGTTACCATGGTGTCGCGCTAAGCACCGCGAACATGTAGTCAACAGGTCTTTCCGCTTTAGTCTAGTGATAGCAACATCTTATTTATTTCTTCATTAGAGTCCATATTTGCAAACCCGTCGTCCATATCATGTTTTTTTTAACATCCTCCATCGAATGCGGAGGTCGTCTGCTCATATGCTTTCGCTCACACCTTACTTGAGACGAGGCTGCAAAATCAACATTGGATTTCTCATAAGGGAAAAACTTAGGAACCGGATGTCGTTAAATGCTAACATGAAAAACTAGGCTTCCGGGTTACTTGCCAACTATATGGCCTTGCTCCAGCATATACTGTATTACTGACTTAATTGTTTCCTGTCTCCCTTAAGGTCAAAGAATCCTGGTCATGTAATTCCTAGAAAATCTAAATCTACAATTTTAATATTCTCGGAATTACAATTTTCTCAAGCGTACCCTCTCAAAACCTTTAAGTCTAGACTTAAAACTTTCCTATCTACTGGCCTCCTTAGTCAGAGACACTGCACGATAACCACCTTTTCGCATCAGTCTTATTAGGAATGACTGCTTCTCCAGTGACCTCCTGATTCGGCCTTGGTGGACAGTGAACATCCCTGCTGTGGTGTTGGGTTCGCCATACACTTATTTATGCTGCTATATCTTAGTGCCCCCACAAAGCCTCTCATCTGTCGTGCCGTGTAGCTCTCACTCTGTCTCTCTCACTCTATTTTCCCCTCCCTATTTATCTTATATCTATACATGCATGCACATGTGATTTAACACACACAATCACTCAAATGTATTGCAGAGTAGAGTGGCCTAACTCGTTTCCTTCTTATGCCCACATGCCACTATCTGCAGCTTCCAGCCAGCCCTGTAGGCTGCTACTACACTGCCCTGAACTTTTGACAATCTGTCTTGACTGCTCTTAATGACGTGGGACTATATTTTGGATTATTACAGGACGATTATGATGTTATATTAATACCATGGATTTTATGATGTGGGACTATAACCTGAGATTATTATAATGCTCTCCATCATAGATGGAGTAATTATGATGCTCACCATAGACTAATTACCATTCCAGAGACTGCAAATTTGTAACCTTGTAAGACCTAGGCAGTTGAGTTAGCCCTTGATCTGCTTAAGGCTTCTTCCCAGGCCACGTTGTATAAATAAAATTTAAATGAATTCAAATCCAAAAGCTGTAAAGCTTTCCTACATAGAATTGACAAAAAATGGACACTGTACCCCACTACAAAATTTGTCCACCAAGATAAATAGATTTTTTAAAAGAGCACTTTACTCACCAACTAAAATCTTCTCTTGGCAATATCCCACATCCTCGATTTTGTAAAACCAAGTAATCGAATTTGCTCCTGTTAATTAGTTAATACAAATATCATGGCTTAGTGTGCTAAAGCATCATAACATGGGGAAGGTGACGCCATTTTTGTAGTATTTTTCATGAATTCAGGTTTTAGTGTCCAGAATACTGCAGCTATATTTTATCAAAAACTGTAGTTTTGTTGTTACTTGAGTACAACACAGATTTTTTCCATAAAGGCAGTTACAACTTCATGTACTTAATTTTTAAAGTGAAACAAACAAACTAAACAAACAAAATAGTAACACAAACAAAAAGCTAATTATGTAAGTGTCAAAGGGCCACCATGCAGATGCAAATGTCATAGTGTTAGCAGTTAAATTGTTTTTAAATGTATCAGTTTATTTCTAAACACAGGCATTAACATGTTTTGGAACAGGCCTATTTACAGGGCAGTGTGAAGATGTAACATTAGCATTAACATTTCTTTTGGCAATATCTATAACACCTAGTCTAGACCTCCAAAAAATAAGACATCATGCCCATCCTGACTATTTTTTTTTTTTTACGCTATGGGTTAAAATTCCGATATAATTTGCTTGTGTCAAATTGTAAGCCTGGATTCCAATAGAAAAGCTTTCAGAATGTTCATAAGAAAATAAAGGGTGTACCCAACACTTATTTTGATGAACAATTCAGATTTCTTTCAACTAAAAACTCAATAGAAAATTTACAGCTGCAACGCGTCCAATTTTCATTTTTATTCACATCATTATATAGATACCCTTTGTTGCAATATTATTCTTTTTTACTTGTGAAAATATTTTTTCAATCAATTTGCAGACAGTTCATGACAGTAGGAAAGGAAAGTGAGGTGTGTGTAGCTAATCTTAGGCAGGCATACAGTCCAATGTCAATCCTTCACCTGTGTTAAATGAAACCCAACACTTGTCCACTCCATCCAGGATAGATACTGTATACACAGAACTGAATGACTTTCTCCCCTTTCAGGTAATATTCCAAGACTGATAGTGCTTTCTCCCATCAGTGCTCAGAGGCTGCTCTCTCTCTCTCTCATTTCTCATTCTCTTTTTTACATCCATTCTTCTCATTCTGCCTCTTTCTTCAGTTTCTTCTATAGCGGTTTTTTGGTTTTTCCCCACATCCTGTGGCTTCACAGGAAGAGAATATGGGGTTTTTGCCAGAGGTGATGCTGCTTAAAAGGCCTGGAAGTTCACCTGTGATGGCCCTCTCAATCTTTTCCAGCAGGCAGCCACCCATGTAGGAACACTGTGCTGAGAGAGGCTTGAAACTTGTCACTGGGTTGATGCCAAAGAAATCACGGTATGCATCACGATTAGGAAGATCAAATTTGCTGACATTTGTTTTGGCCAGAATGGACTTGAAGATATAGAATTTGTCAGGATCATCTACAATCTCTTTAAAAACGAGTTCAGGGTCACTGAAAAAACTCATCTTGTCTTTGAAGGTCTGGACGTAACGGTCAACTAGCAGGCCATGGATACGCACACGGATTCCATGTTGACGGATAAAGGCTATCTTGTTCTCAAGACGGTTTTCAATCACCTGGTTAAGGTCCTCTAGGAGAGATATTTCCTCACGTTTGAATAGTTCTCTACTGGTGTCAGGGGCATAGTCATAGGGCCAGAAAGAGCTGACATACACACGGGGCGGTTCTGTTACATTGATAAGAGGAGCTAAGCTCCAGAACAGGGCTCCATAGACACGCATTAAGTCCTGGGTTGCCAAGTTGTCAGCCTTGTTGAGGATGATGCGTATTTGGGATTCACGACCCTTCAATTGTCGGAAGAGCATTTCCAGCTCCAGACCCACATCCAGCTTAGTTGGATCGAATACCACAAAGATCAAGTCAGCGCGATCAATGAACCACTGGCATACATCATTGAAGGGGTAGCCTGTGAAAAAGTACAGTCAGAAAAATATACTTAGACACCTGTCAAATAAGTTAATAACTTGTGATAACAAAATGTCTTTTAAATTAAATATTTGTGTATTATTCTAAAAATACTACTGATTTCTGATCTGACCAAGATCCACTGTTATGGACGTTGAAACAAATTACAGTAAAAGTAATTGTATTTCTGCGATGTATTTTTCCAAATATTTAACATTTCAATTACCTCTCTCCTGCTGCTTGCGGTTTTCAATAATACCAGGTGTGTCGACAAACGTGACCCTCTCAAGTAGTTTATGAGGCATCTCTATGCCAATAAGCTTCTCCAGGAAGTTCTGCCCAAACTTTTCCAATGGTGAGAAAGAGCGTGAGCTGTCAGCAGCCATAACAATGCCTTCAACAGAGCGTATCTTCTCGCCATGCATTATCACTGTAAATTCTGAGGTAGTGGGTTCAGCACCTAAAAATAAAGAATAAAGGGATCTGTCATGCATCAACCAAAAAATTTAATTTACAATACATGGCATCATGCAAATGAAAATTTGATTAGATTTATATTTATGAAATACACCCTTCTCATCCCACTGCATACTGGGTGCATTTTTATCACCAAGTACCAGCTCCAGCATTCTTCTGATACTCTACTTTTGAAAGAAGTGTCAAACAAAGCTTATTATGAGCTTGTATCCAATGTGTTCTCATATATTACCATATCTCAGACCTGCTGCAGGTTCTTATGAAGTAGGCTAGTGGTACCTGAGGAAACTATCCAATGTATTCTCATATAGGCCTATTACCATATCTCAGACCTGCTGCAGATTCTTATGAAGTAGGCTAGTGGTACCTGTGTAGAGCTGATAAGGAGAGTCCTGTAGGCCTAGCAGGTAGTTGATCATGGAGGATTTGCCTACACTCCATGGACCCAGAAACAGCACCATGGGTTTAGAAGTGATTTCTCCATCTGTGAAAATAAGACAAACAAATAAATATACAGTATCCCATAAAAGTATGTACACCCCTCACATTTTTGCAATTATTCTGTTACATATTTCATGGACAATCTTTGATAAAATGGTACAGTAGGCAGTGCACAATTTCTAAAGCTGTATAGATTTGTTGTCCTCTGGAAAAAAAAAAAGTAAAATCAATGTCTGGAGTACATCAATCAGCGTACAACCCCAAACTGCCTGTATTTTGTGTAAGCACCATTATTATACACTAGCTGAAATTCACCAGAGCTTCACACTTACTCTCCTCCACCTTCCTTAAAATTGTGTCAGGGTTAGATATGACAGAACACATAACAGAGTATTTGCAAAAATAAAAGTGGCATATTCACTTTCATGACACTGTATAGGCCTGTACACAGAATCAGATTACTGAATGAGTACTGTTCTGAAAAGTCATACATTTACTCCTTTAAAATAACTATCTGAAAGGACAGGGCTTAATCTGTCCCGTGTCTGGATGATTTTAGATAATGCCTGCTAACAGATCTTCCTTTTTCTGTCTTGTTGCAATTATACCTAAAGACTGAGTTGATTAGCAGTTGAAGATTGAGGTTTTGATTTTTGATGTCATTATTGGGATCATACAACCCATAACATGTACCGGTCAAGATAATATTCATGTTTATTTCAGACAAAATATCCTTTTAAATCTGTTAATTGCCCCAGATTACCTATGATACAACATTAACCACTTTTTAAACTGGAACTAATTTTATTCATAGCAGATTATCCGTGGCAGCCCAGCTCAATAGCAGCAGCACAAAGGCAAAGTACAGACACACAAGCAAACACCAGGCCTTGTTCAAATACAGTGGATTAGCAACAGAGAAACAAGCCACACATTGCATTTTTAAAGATAGGTCAAGCAAAAACAAACTTTGACTGTCTCCTACTATAGGTGTACCAAACACATACAGTAACGCATGCACATAAAATGAAAGTAATTGGAGTGTACTTTTTTTTAACCAGGCATCAATTTTTCATTGAAAGTTCTCATTTCTACATTTGAAATGTATAGACTGCCTGCACTCACTACCTCAACTCAGTATTACAGTTGGTAACACTTTATTTTAAGGATCAAATGCCCCTATAACAACTATACAATCTGTGTTAAATATATCGTACAGAACCTTGATTACTTATTAAGTCTGTATTTGCCAATTAATTATTTTTAATGAGCAGGAAGTCCAATAGGAAACTACTGTACAAATGTTCTGTTTTGGTTATCACTACATGTAAGTCAAGATCAAGATCTATCTCACTGAAGATACTTTGCAAAAGTTAAAGGCACTTCAGAATTGTTTTATGCCGTGTTATAATGAACATACACATTTCTCTTCACTTACTTGAACTGCTGATAATATGATATTACAGGAAATAAATATTTTATAAACATATATAATGTACTTCTGGTTATGGACTCCACTCAGATGAAAGTTTGACATGTCTAGACTACCATAAGCTGGGGGGGGGGGGGGGGCTGCATTAAATCTGAATAAAGTTATTGTCTTTGCAGCATTGAACAAAGACAACTAAAACTAAAACAAAGAATGTGTCTATAACAATACTGCATATCAAGTATAAAAGTGATAGTCATTAAAAATAGGAAATTGTATACCTAATGTACATTAGAAATTATATATTGTATTTATAAATTGATACACACACCTTACATAGCACTATTGCAGACATTTATTTGTTGCTGTGTTTGTGACAGACATGATTCTCGATGATTCAAATAAAGTGTTACCATTTAGGTTGCTACAGTACTAGACTTAGATTAGACCATGTAGGTTTCCCAAAACCTTCTGTTTTCCGTTGAAAACAAATACATATGTCTCATCATAAATAATCTATATCCTCCTATCTCTCTCCTTCTTTCTTTTCCCTTTACACACACACGCACGCGCGCGCACACACACGCACACACACACACACACACACACACACACACACATATTACAAGCATGAAGGAAAACACCATCAAAACAGACTCCGGTAAATTTTAGTAAAAAGAGGTAAACATACCCATTAAAAAACATCTTTTGGCAATCTACAATATCACAATTAAAAACAATAAAAACACAAAATCCAAACTTTTTGGTGAAGTAAATGATTCTGTAAACATACTTTGTAAAGTCTGCCAGTTGTATGCCTTCTATTATCATGGCATCTCTCAAACCTTCAACCATTCATCTTTAGAAATCACAGCCTCCTACATCATACAATGCTATCAGTGGGTATGGCTTTCTTCAGTCACATATATGTACACCAGACTTAGTTATACCGTTCAACTTCCATTTAATCTCTTTCAAAATCACCAAAAGATGTTTTTATACTTTTTACTCAACTTTACCCAGGGTACCAGTACATGAAAGGTACGTTAACAATCTTTTGAAATCATTGATAGTATTATTTGCTTTGTGTCTTGTCCTCTTAAACTTTTGAAAAAAAAAAAAAAACAAACAAACAAACAAACATTTGAAGCATGTACAGTAACTAACAATTATGCAAGGTGTAGTATAAGCATTATGGTATTGTAATACTTTGGCTGTCACATGTAAGGGACACGAGAGTGACTGTTATTTAATTCAAAGAAACTCCTGAACCAGGGTAAAAGAGCATTGAATGGCTACATATTCAAAAGCCTATGGGATTTGTCTGGATAGGTCCACAGACTCAGTGGGCAATGCCATGCATTTGGCGCAAACCTTGGTGACAGATAGTGTTTATTTTCCTTCAATTTCAAACTTTTTGCAGTTTTGCAGCCTGATGCAGTAAAATGGACAGCATGGGATGGTCCCAATGCAGTCATGTGTAGTCAATCAAATCCAAAGGTAATAAGTACCATCTGAAGCCAGGTTTGCATGCTATAGCCCTTTTCTACCCACCTGTACACGAGTCCCCTAGTGTTCGTCCAGGGTAGGCTGTTAGGGTAGGAGGGGAGATGTAGGGAAAGCAGATGAAGAGGGTGACACAAAGAGTCAGAAAACAAAGAGAATGATAATAGAACAGGAAGAATGAATAAAGAAAATGAATAAAGAAAGAATGGAATGAAAACTGTTCTGAAAAGGACAAGAGGGTTGTCGGAAATTTGAATTATGAGACTGTGTACTGTGGGGAAGCAGAGAATGAATTGAGGGTATGTGCCTTTCCTGTCTCATCTATCCAATGATCATCCCATAACACCTAAAGATCAGATGTGTCAACAAATTAAAATACTAAGGACTTTTTTTTAAAAGATTTTATGAATACATGGTTGCACACCCACACCCACACACACAATAATAACAACAACAAAATAATCCACAAGTCTTGTGTTCTTCCTGTCTAGTTCTTAGTTCCCTAGTCCCATGTAGTTTTCTTTGTTTCCCTCATTGATTTCATCTATGTCTAGTTATTGTCATTTGCCTGCTTTTAGTCAGCTGGAAGTCATATTAGCAGAAATGTATTATCCCTAAGTAAAAGTACATTAAAGTGCTGTATGTTTTGGGAGCATATAGTTTACTTTAGTTGTTAATCTGCCAACTTTTACTTCACTACAGTACATTTCCTGAGATAATTGTATTCTTTTACTCTACTACACAAGGGTATGACATTTCAAATCTCACTTCTCTTCCTGGTTGACTTGAAAGAACAACTCAACCATGTAACAAAAATTAAATAAAATGTTATTTAGAAAGATTTAGAAATTTAACATAGGCCATATAACCAAGTATAACCAAATTCTGCCAATGGTTATTGTGTGCATTATCATTTAAAGTTTAAAATTTATTTCTTTGGAAGTTGAACTTTACATATTTTAGGCTGTACTTTTGCCTGGCTCAATTGGAAAAGCCTGCGGTAAGTGTGTTAGGTGAGATGACCATAGATCTATTCCACAGATATATTTTGAATTTGCCTAATTAATAAAATAAGCTTTTTCATTACTCAAATTGTGCCCTTGTGAGTTCAAACACAAAAATCCGAGCTCTGTGGAACCCTGAGATGTCCTGCCTGCATCTCATCGTATCTATCAGAGAGTGTGAAATTTAACAGTGAGTGCTATGTGAGGAAACTGTCTGATCATCGCATCACTGAAATGTTCTGGACAGTTGGTGGTGATGTACAAATGGTGGTCAGTTCTCACAGTAGCAAAATAATTTAGCAGGTCAACTATGGTAAGCCTACATTGCTCAGGCCTTGCTGATTTAGCATGTATATTGTCTGTGCATGTGCCTGCCCACGTCAAGTTGACTAGAGTGACTTACTGTATAGCTGCTAATGGACACCATATCATATAACAGACACCAGCCAATTAATCTATTGATAATCTATTGAGGCTATAATAAACATCAATCACACAACTGAAGGCCTAAAGCTACAGACAGGCTTTCTTAACTTTCTTTTTGTTCTACCCTAAAACTGTATGCGTGCCAGAAATCCAGCAATCCAAGCAAAAGGCCTATGTCACTGTAAATCCACTAGCAACATGTAACATGTAACAAGTTACATTCGCCATAGCACTGAATGTGCAGCGGCATTATGGCTTCTATTCTTTGTTGCTGAGATAGAACTGGTGGATGTGCTAGCATCTGTCCCAGTACCCTCAAATTCGTCTGCCATTTGTCTACACCAGGGGTCGGCAACCTTTTTGACATGGAGTGTCAATTAGACGTTTTCTTGTAAGTTAGTGGGCCATTCACCACAGATTTTGACCAGATATGGATATTTATTGTCTTTAGGAAATGTTAATAAAAACAACAACATTGCATTGTTTTACGACATTGATTGACCTCATTACCAACTTACTGCATTGGACAAACTTGAACTGACAAATAGTAAAGCTGAATGGAAATAACCCCTGAGCCTGGAAAGCCCGGATTGCTGGTTTCTTTGCCATCTTAGTGCAACTGCTGTATTAAGTAGGCTAGACCCAAAGTTTACATCTTGTGACTACGTGTGGGTGGGGCTACTATCAAATGGTCAGACTAGAGGAGCAGGCGTGCTAAGCAATAGCCAATGGCAGTTTTACATCCATACAGAAGATGTCTGAACATTCAATGTGTTTATAATAGGGTTGCGGTCATTGTCCACGTGCCACCAGAAATCCCTTTGAGTGCCTCTAGTGGCACTAGTGCCAAGGGTTGCTGACCCCTGGTCTACACTGTTAAAAAGAGACACACTTTCAACTAACAAAAGTTAGTGTCCGGAATGCCTTCAGTTGACCTTCTTCAGCAATCAGCATTCACTCATTCAACTCATTATCTCAAGTTTGGTCCACTGAAAATAGTTAGGCAGCCCAGACACTAACTTTTGTATGCAACACTACCTAAATGTATGCAATGAATGACTGTACATTATTGCAATGTACTGTCTCCTATACACACGGTAATAAACTTAATTCAGGATCGGAGCGCTTTCACACCTGTCTATCATTGCGCATTATTAGTTCTGTTTTTACTGTACGTTTGTTATATAGCTACAGTTCACTCATATAAACACCTACTTGTACTGTTTGAATACAGTTTGAGTAAATCTGGCCACAGATATCATTGTGTAGTTATACATTTCTGTAGGCCTCTTGTACAGGCACCATACTATAGCAGTAGGTAGTATGGTATTCTGCGAATAATAAATCTTTCACTTATCACAATGGAACTTGGAAGTGAAAGGAAATTAGCTGCATTCTAAAGAATGTGTCAAGTTCAAGATGCATTGTAAAATATTAGTTTATCTGCAGAAATCAAGAAAAGAATAAAATTTAATAGACATTTGTGTAAAATGTTATGTTGTTTTAGCAGGCAGCTATATAAGAAGTGGAATAATGTGTTGTCTGCCAGTTATTACAGGGAAAAAAATCAGGACGAATCAACGTGATCAAGTCCTATGTCCTTTTGGGAAATATTTTATTGTTATCAAAAACTGCTTGAAGGAAACCCCTTTGCCAACCCTGCTCTGTATGCAGTTATAGTGGGCAAGTCTGTGCCCAGACCCATTCCATTATTCATTTCAGTTAAAATCAATTCAATTTCATTTCAATTATACAGCGCCTTAGGCAGAAGTCTTGCCTCGTGGCATTTCAAAGCAAAGGGAACCTGTAAGCAACAGGGGCAAGGAAAAACTAACTAACTAACTTTATCTGTAACAGTCAATGAAATCTTAGGCGCAACTCAAGTGGCTAACCCAACTGCCTAGCGACATTGCAATTAGTGGTTAGAGGATTGCAATTACCAGTCCCTCAAGATAGAGTAGCAATTTATCCATGGTGTTAACTGAGCATCATAATAAACCCAAGACGCAGTCCTACATCAATGAAAGGGCAGCCAAGCTATAGATTATCGAAAGTTCTGGACAATGTAGTAGCAGCCTGACATGATGAATGTCAACGAGTAAGATTATTACAGTTTATCATAGAGGTGACTATGCTATTTTATAACTACTCAAAGGGGTCCAGTAAAAAAGGGCCAAAGAGAGGGAGTTGCAGGCCCAACACATCTGAGGGTGTTTCCTATGGCTTTTGTACCCAGAGATATACTCTCAACCTATGTTCTAGCTGTGTCCTGAGAACATGATATGCATTCAGCATAGGGGTGGGCAATATAGACAATATATACCGTATGCAATATGAATTTGGCCAATGATAGAGATTTTGGGTCATATCGGCATACCGCGATAGGCTCATTGCGTCTCCACAACCATGTGAAAAAATGTTGACCTTCACCTTATTGATAGCACCTTTTCATTCTTACAACGAAACTGTGCAAGAGCCTATAAATTGAACAGCTACTGCCTGACACAAATGCAGCTTATCAGTTTACTTCTGTGTGAATTTGAGTCCAATATAAACACCTCCGAACGATGACTAAACAACTGTTGTACATATTGACTTTATGCTATGGTAACCATTAAGAAACTATGCTGTAAGTTACATACCAAAGTATACCGTGATATATATTATCTACCGTCTATGGTTCAAAATATATCGCAATATAAATTTTAGACTATATCGCCCACCCCTAATTCAGCAAGCGTAGCCTGTTTCTGTCTTCATAGGAAAGAGCAACTTGTTGTGTGCTTTGGTATGTGCACTCTTAAAGCAGACTGTCATGCTGACAAGTGATATGGCAGGCGAGGAAGAATGTATTAACCCCCTGGTGGCCCAATACAAGCCTATTCCAACCTTATGTGGTGTTTTCTTGGGCTGGAAGCAGTTTTTAATAGACCACATATGTCTCAGTATCAGCAGATTTTTGGGGGGTTCTTCACAAAACAGAGGTTGGATTCTCAATCTTTGTGTTTTTCTGTATGCTACAAACCCAAGTGCAACTACACAGGATAATTCTGATGTTCACCAATGTAGGTTCATAGCTTTGTTATTTTTCCCTTTAGAAATCTCTCCTTTTGTCTACACATTTGTTACTGATTGGTAGCAAAGTAGTTCAAACTCTATTGAAATCAAGTTTATTTGATGGTTTAGTGCTACAGACATGCAGAAACACTGCAAAATCAGCTGTCTAACCTAGTATTACTAACTTTTATATTAAGATTTCTTCTAGTGGGTATTTATATTAGAATAAAAAGGCGTAATAATTTGTACAATGAGGAAATGTCCTTCAAACATAAAACTAAATATTTGAGAAATATTGATGGTACTTATCACCATAGGTGTGGTTTGCACATTGTCATGATAGATGAGTGGCACTGGTAACCACAGGCAGGGCGATAATCTACTTTCAACCCCATTTTAGACTTTCTGGTTTATCCTCCACCTCTAAAACTGATCCAGATTTGTTTGGCATCAATCCATTAAAACGTTTTTACATGAGCTAATCGCTGGTATTTCATTTCAATCGCTCAAATCTCATAAAAGGAGTCCAGGGAGGTTAGTGTTGTGGCATCATGAGTGCAATGTGTCCAAAATGACATAACCACTTACTATAAAATTAGACAGCAGTTTTTGCAGCGGGGTAGAGGGTCCAGTAAGTATGCTTTAGGTCAGATATTTTATTATAGAAGACAATGATGGCTGCTGCAACCGTTCTGGACGAAACATGCTCAACAACATCATGACCCACACATGGTAATCCAACAGACCATATTTAATTTCCTACAATATTATTTGTAATACTTATTACATGCAGGAATAATTTCCTACAGCAATAAGTACTTATCAGGCATTGAATCATTTGGTTATCCTGCAGTTGACAGCGACTCGGATAAATGACTGATAATGGTGTTTTCAATAACACCATTATAATAATCCAATATGTGCACTACATACTCACTTAAACCTTTACAATCAACCAAATTCCCTACCTGAAATTTCGTGTTGCCGTAATTCATTGTACTTGTAAGCTTGCTCCATCGGCTTTATGGAGGAGTGATAGATCTTCCTCAGTTTCTGTAAAGCAGCTGATAGAAAGAGGCAAAGAGCAGAATACTTCAATGTATGATTAAAATGAGTAAAAATGAATAAAATAAAACCCTTACTTTAAGATTTGGATTTTAAAATATTTGCGTGTGTGCTGTATTCTTGGCAAAAACATGTCAAGTATATGTAGGCAGTGGGTGGGTATGTATAGGCTAAGTTGTAAGTGAGTGTAAGTGTGTAATGTAACCATACCTGCATAATCCCCAGAGTTTTCGTCTGAAGCTAGCCTCAGAGTCTCTTCGATGTGGGAGCGATCTCTCAGAATAGATGAAAGGACATCCTCTTCTTCTTCTAGAGGAATAACATGTAATAATTTAAAAATGATTAAAATGCTCAATAACATATACAATAGCATTCTATATCCATTACACCCACTTAAACTCACACATATGTTTATAGTTCTTAGGGGATGCTTTTATCCAAAGCGACTATCATGCTATAATAAATAACAGTTAGATTTGTAAAATAATGCATAATACCTACAGGACTTTGGTGACTTATCCATACCCGTAATCTATAATGTCCATAATGCAGACTCTAGATTTTGCAACAAGCAAAAATGACAAAATAACGAGTTTAATAAGTTTTATATGAGCTTTCCTCAAATACATTTCTAATAGTCTAATAATTAATATATTATTATTATTATTATTGTTGTTGCTATGTTTTTTATTTTAATTTCGTGTTTTAGCTCAGCCCATGCCCTGCAAAAAGCATGTTCTAACCACTACAGTTAACAGTAGACAGACAAGACAGGACAGGATAAAAATAGAAAACTGGACAGGCACAACAGAAAATATGTCCTTACAATATGCAAGTGCAAGTGGATTATGCTTTTGCAAAGAAACGTACTTAAAATCTACTAAACCCTTAACAATTGTAAAATTATACAGAAAACATACTGTTTCTTGTCATAATCAAAATAAATTTCTTCACTAGTCATTAAAACAGATAGGCCTAATATTATAGTATATGGCAATTGGGCCACATGAAAAATCATAGCTGTGTTATAGGTCTGAATCAACAAAAACCTGAACTTATTCTGCTCGATATTAATTTTCTCCCATTGTCAACATTAGTAAATAATACATTGCTAAGCTGCATCTGATTATTGGAAATACAAGAAACTTCTGTAAAAGTTATGTGTTAATTTATGAAATGTGGTGTATGGTCAAAAAGGAAAATAAATCACTCGCTGTATACAGACAGATGCAGATACATGTGTCCATAAATAAATAATATTTATAAAATATAATAAATATAAATATATATAAAAAAATATTTGAAACTGCTTATCTAACTGCAACTTGAATGTCGTCTAGTAGAAACTAAAACCAAAGTTGTACTAATAATAAAGTTTGTATATACACTGCTCACAAAAATTAAAGGAACACTTTAAAGAAACACATTAGATACATCAGATCTCAATATGAAGTTGGATATCTATACAAATAACAACAGGGCAATGTCTTAGGAACAAAAGGATGCCAAGTCTTTTAATGGAAATAAAAGTTTTCAGCCTACATAGGGCTCAATTGTGTAGACACCCTAAAATTAGAGTGAAATGAAGATGTGGCAGGCTAGTCCATTTTTTAAAAAACTTAATTTCTGCAACTCAAAATGCTTTTCAGTATCTTGTGTGGCCCCCACAAGCTTGTATGCATGCTTGACAACATCGGGGCATGCTCCTAATGAGACGACGGATGGTGTCTGTGTGAGGGCATCCCTGAGCTGTTGTACAGTTTGAGGAGCAACCTGGCGGCGCCTAATGGACCGAAACATAATGTCCCACAGATGTTCTATAGGGTTTAAGTCAGGGGACCGTGAAGGGCATTCAATTGTTTCAATTCCTTCATCCTCCAAGTACTGCCTGCATACTCTGGCCACATGAGGCCGGGCATTGTCGTGCATTAGGAGGAAACCAGGACCTACTGCACCAGCGTAGGGTCTGACAAAGGGTTCAAGGATTTCATCTCGATACCTTATGGCAGTAAGAGCGCCATTTTCTAGGCAGTAGAGGTCTGTGCGTCCCTCCATGGATATGCCTCCCCAGACCATCACTGACCCACCACCAAACCCGTCATGTTGAACAATGTTGCAGGCAGCATAACGTTCTCCTTGTCTTCTCCAGACTCTTTCACGTCTATCACAGCTGCTCAGGGTGAACCTGCTCTTGTCTGTAAAAAGTACAGGGCGCCAGTGGCGGATACCAATTCTGGTGTTCTTGAGCAAATCCCAGTCAAGCTCCACGGTGCTGGGCAGTGAGCACAGGGCCCACTACAGGACGTCGGGCCCTCAGGCCATCTTCATGAAGTCTGTTCCTGATTGTTTGGGTAGAGACATTCACACCAGTGGCCCTCTGGAGGTCATTCTGTAGGGCACGAGCAGTGCTCAGCCTGTTCCGCCTTGCACAAAGGAACAGGTATCGGTCCTGCTGATGGGTTGAGGACCTTCTACGGCCCTGTCCAGCTCTCCGAGAATAACCGCCAGTCTCCTGAAATCTCCTCTATGTTCTGGAGATTGTGCTGGGAGACACATTAAACCTTCTTGCTGCAGCACGTGTGGATGTGCCATCCTGGAGAAGTTGGACAACCTGTGCAACTTCTGTAGGGTTAAGGAATCGCCAGTAGAGATAATTACTCAAGCCAAAACTAGCACAAGTGGAAAACCAGCCAAAAACGATCAAGATGGAGAAACTTGAAATGACCTCCACATGTAAAACCAGTCCTGTTTTGAGGGGTTTCTAATTGTTGCCACTGTAGTGCACCTGTCGTTAAGTCCATGAACACCAATACAGCTGAAAGTGATTAACAATGCCCTCAGCTGCATAACCAACCATAAAAAAGGTTTAATTGATTTCATGCCAGGCCCAATAAAAAAAGTGTTCCTTTAATTTTTGTGAGCAGTGTATTATTCATAGTGGCGGCTTCTGGGATCATAGCGTGTCTGTCTGCGTAGGTGTCATGTGAGTGTACATGAGAGATGGAGGGAAAGAGAGGAGGAGAATGAAGTTTGGATGATGGCTGTTAGCTGATAGATGTTGAAAATCACTTGAAATCATCACTAGTTACCTTATTCTATCCAATTTTCAATTCAATTTGCTTGGTATTACATTATGAAAAGATTACCCTTGGGAATTCATGTTATTACTAGCCACCGCTGATGTGCAGCAACCAGTAGGCCTACATTTACATTTACATTTAACAAATGGTGAAACTGATAAACTTTAGGTAGTTTCACTGGAACTAGTTATAATTGCTGTTTTTCCACAAAGATTCTGTTGCCACACACAGGTACTGAGATTTACAGTAGCTGAGCCAATTACAATTTTGAGCACTAAGAACAATACTGTTTGATGTAGACACTTCATATATATATATATATATATATATTTTTTTTTTTTGTTTTTTTTTAAAGGTTTCAGAAACGTTTGGGAAATATGTGATCTTATCATGCCATTCCTGCCCTGATTAATGTATTTCACCCATTTTCCATAAATAGGTAACCAAAGGGGACTTCTGAAGTCATTGTTTTACAACAGTGAGAAGTAGGGGAACTCCCCGAACAACTACCTTCCCTCACAACTTACACCATCACCCCAAATGCATCCATCTAAATTTAGTCACTGATGAAGCTTTTGACCTGCTCTGACTGTCCTTGTATGCCAAAGAACAGGCATTACTTTATGACCACCTCACAGACCAAGAGTTCGGGTTACACCATAGGGCTGGCCCTTTATCTAAAATTAGGAACAGCTGGCTGATTGCAAGAGCTCACAAGAGTAAGGGGACTTAGCTTTCATATCACTACAAACTCCATTGTGTTTTATAAATGTGTATTTGCCAGCTACAGTGTGTAGAAAATATTCAATCACTTCATTGCATTCATAATTCTGCCCTGTATTTGCTGTATGTTAGTTTGGCCTTAATTCCTTATAGTGACAAGTAAAAGACATCCTGCATAAGTACCCAGCCTCTTTAGTGTGATATCTGCCTGTTCCCAAGCATGAGAACAGTACTAGCCTATATTCTACAGCGTCCTACAATGTGCTCTGTTGTAAGACAATTGGACATTTTTGAAAAAGACTTATGACTACAAAATGTCTGAGAACCTTCAGTCTTAGATGTCATCAAACTTTCTAAACAAAATTTTGTAAACGTGTCATGTTTACAAAATTTTGTAAACGTGTCATGTGTATAATCAGTAAACATAAACATTTGTGATTATACACATACAAGCCCCTTTAAGAGATAACTTCTAGTAATCACACGGACATTTGCATGTGAATATCAGACTACACAACACAATTCAGACATAACCCTATAACTCAAGATCAGCTTTGGGTGAAACCTCTACACCTGGGTGGTCGATGTGAGGGCAACCTGAACTGGGCACTAAATGATGCTGAGTGTGTCATAAAAGTTTACAAGTACAAGTGTACAAGTTTGTAAGAAAAAATATTAGACACCTACAGCAACTTGAAAAGCATTGTGACCTGCTAAACTAAACAGAGTGTTAATAATAGTAATGCACTGAATAACATCTCAGAGAGAGAGAGTACTATGGAAAATTGACAGATCCTATCCAGAGGTTCTGCTCAAACTTTGACGATGCCTGAGACCTGATGGGTCTTCCTTTTCAAATGATTTCAGGTAGGCAACGCTTGAGCTAATTTTAAATTTGGTAGCTGACACACTAAAGTATTATGGTGGCGAAATGGCAACATTGGGCTACTTTCAGTGTTCTGTCACAAGGGTCCATTTAGCTTATGCCACGTCATCATCACGACCCCTCACACCACCCTGACATATGGGTCAGCCCCCTCAGCATACCTTTTAGATATCTGGGAAAGGTAGAGTTTTGATTTCAGACATGCAGTCCCTCTGTTACGTATCTTGTACTTTTTAAGTATGGCTGTAAGGTTTTACAAAGAGATCATTCAGAAATACTGTAAACTTGTATCTCTTTAACAGTAATGCTTTGGAGTCCTTTATTTTTAAAGTTTTATAGGTGCACACAGAATGAAAAATAAGGTGCACATAGAATGCACATTCCAAACCTTGGCAAGACTGTAACTGTGAGCTTTGGTGGCTAGTGGATCATTATTGTGCCACTATTCTACATAAATCATAATTAAGTGGATTTCAATCACCAATTAACAAAGCAATACTATGCTGTAGCATGCACAAAGCCTTCAAAAAGGGCTAAAATGAGCTGCTAGGGTAATATGCTTCCATTTCTCTGAAGTCATAAATGTACGTATGTACAAATGTATACCTTGCCTAGAAAGGCTGGAAAAAAATACAGGTCACTCCATTTGCCAGCCTTCTGGAACACTCTGACCCCTCAACTTCCCTTCCCCCACCTCCCATTGCTTACTGGGGTGGGAGCCTGTTGACTGCTGCGTGTTGAGGGGAATTCAACCTAAGGACAACACTGCGCTTCCAGGTTTTTTTTTACAGTTTGTTACATAATTACCAGCATTAACCTCAAAGATTGCTAATATCATTGAAGGTAACTGCATAAGGATCTAGAATTACATAGATATAGCAGAGACAGAAATCCTATTCCGCTTTATCAAACATAAATCAGGAACATCAGAACGAAAAGTCAAAGATGTTAAATATATCAACAAACCAACTATCATGAATGTATGGCAGTCATACCTAAACAGCAACGTACACCCAAAGATTTCCATCCATCCAAAGGTTTCTTAAACATGAGGAGGATGTCATAATTTAGTCAAGTTATGATTAGCACTGTCAAATCTTAATGTGTGTATAAAAGTACAGGCCTATGTGTAAACTTATGTGTGCTACTGCTTCAGACTACTTGCTTGCTATCACATCTTCACTGACTTGAATATGTTTCTCTATTTTGGATTTCACCTGCTGTTGTCAGTCAACTTAGCACCCTGAAATGAGAGATCATAGGCCTATCCATTCTTTTTTCATGCTTTTTCATTTCAAAGCAAAGAGAACTAATAACATTTTTTATAAAGAAAACTGGCTAGTGTAACTCTTAAAGTAATGTTTCTGACATTGTAAGAATCCTGTAGTCATACTACTCTGCCAAATTATTTAATGTGCTACATAGGGAGTATAACTCAATTGATAATCAAATATTGATACACATCCATAACATTGTCAATCTGTTTTTAAGATTTGTAATGGGTTACTCAAAACAAACATCACTTAAAAATGTAATTTAGGTCAGGGAAGTAAGGTTACTTTGTATCATTGACATCTAGATATCTGTTTTAGTCGTTCTAGGCTAACGGGAATCATAATGTGTGTCCAGTGCAGATGACCCTGTAAATATATCAGATTTTTTTTTTAAGCTTGACTCCATGGAAATCAAAAGGTTGTACGTCGATGTGCTGTAAATATGTGCAAAGCATATATCTAAATTAAGAAAGTGCATCATTGATGAAATTAATAGATGTCTATCTGCACAAGTATGCCTGTGCACCGAGTTAAGAACCACTCGCCTCAACTTGTCCATGAATGAAAAGCTACTTAAGATTACATTGCATTATACCATACATCATCTGCTTTGTAATATGAAGTTTAGTTACCTAGAAAGTAACAGGTGTGGCAAAAGTATACAGATTTTCCACGGTGTCAGTTTTGGCAGGCTATAGTTAATCTTGTTGTGTCTGGTCATAAAACTGTCATTATTTAAAGTTTGTTTAGATTTAGTTTTTGATGATTATTAATTATCAAAATTAATTAGTATCATTGCAAACCTCTAAGACTACAAATATAATCTTCTGTCTGTGTGCCCCAATCACTCGCTCACACACACACACACAGGCAAACATTTGTCCTTTTTTAACAGTTTGTGAATTTGTCCACCTATTTCTGAATCACAGCCAGTGCCTCGTTTCTACGACAGCTCAGTGTACATCATATCAACAACCTGCTTTGTAAGCATGTGATATCCAATACAGAACAGTCTAGTTTCTCATTCTGCCTTTTACTAAAGTTACTGTTCTTGTGTTGTTTAAACTGACATAGAATTTTATCTTTTGCCTGAACGTTTTGTTACCCTTCTCATTATACATCAGGCTTTACAACAAGCTCTAGTTTCAGTTTAAACCTGTATAGTTTAAATATGTTCTTGTACATTTGAAACACACACAGCACTGTCACAGCACTAATGGAATGATGTGTAGGCCAGAGTTCTAGCTCTACAGAAGATAATGCATGGCCCTATAAGGCCAGCAATGGGGAATGGAGACTGATTGTGACAGTGCAGAGAGACAGCAGCTGTGACTAAGGGCTGGGGTGTGGGGCACAGAGAGGAAGGGGATCTATAGAAGTTTGGTGTTTGGTTACATGACGCCTTCTAATCTTAGGCACCTGATGGCCACCTGGGCCAACACAGAAAAGGCTGTCCAAGGACAAACAAGGGTATAAACATCATCCACTAAGCCATGCTGCTCACTAACAACCAATGATCTGAAACACCAATCAGAGCTCTTTGATAAGCCACTGCAGCTATGAGTGATAAGTATAAGGCAAACATACCCAACAAATACTAGTTAAATAATATCAAGGGAGACAACCTGCACACACTGTACACAACATATCATTGATCAAAAAACTGTAATACAGGCAGTAGTAAGAGAAGAAAGAACCAAAAAGAGTGATGGAAAAAGAGGGAGATAAAAAGTGCACAGAGGATAGGCACAATTCAGTTGCTCTCTGAGTCGATAGTTTCCATCAGCTGGTGCCATGCTTCAGAACAGCTGACACATTGTCACAGCCAAAAGTACACACATCTATACTAAGCCAATGGGTAACTGTAGTGCTTGCTGCAAACATTTTCATAAATACTACAGTAAAATTATCATAGTTCTACATGTACCCTAATCTTTTTAAATAAAAAATGCTAGAAGGAAGAACGTATGAGCTTTGCTCTCGCTGCTGAATATTTTATACTGCTGCTTTATTTTAAACTCCTTCTTAAATAGACATGTCTGGTCCTATGAAAGGGGACACTTTATCCTACACTGGATAGTGTGACAGTTTAAAATGGTTTGTCTCTACAGGCAGCCATACAAACTTACAAACATACAGCTGTCAGTCAAAATGTCAACATACTGTATTTAAGCACCATTACTGACATAGAAAACAAAAGGCATCTGTACCACATTCACTGAAATGAAGAGCTTAGTTTTACAATAAATGTCACAATTTCATTGATTCATTTTTTTGCTTGAATGATTATTTTTAAACGTATTTCCACATTCAAGGCAAAATGTTTATTGTATCATTATCTAATATTTGAACTAAAGGTAAAACTGCACATAGATACTTCAACAATTCAACACATCTAGATTGCTGTCTACTTTGATCCCTGTCACAGAATAGCATGAAATGAAAATCTGGAAGAAAATGTTGTTCTTACCTGCTGTGATGAGAAGCAGCAGAGATAGCATGCAGCAGATGGAGGCTATGGGCTTCATGGTGGCTGCCAGGAGAATGCTCATAGCATTTTGCTCTTTATATACTGTTGGAAAAGGTGAGAGGTAGGCCTATCAGTGGTCGCAGTGGGGGTCTGGAGGCGTGTCTTGAGTTCTAAGGCAGGCAATGTCTGCGACAAGAGTGTTTTTACTGCATTGGCTGTAGGGGGGCAATATAGTTTAATCAAAGCAGATATGTGCAGTTAGGGCTCTAGCCCTAGGCACTCTAGTTAGGACCAAACTATCTGGGTGACTTGCGCATTCTGCCACAAACTGTCAGCCACTTATGCGCCATAAGGCCATTTTTGTAACCTCAAAATCGGGCCGTTTCTCATGTGAACTTTCTTTACGCATATTCTCCCATCTTGTTCATGTTCTCTTACTCGATTTGAAGGCTGTATTAAGGTAAGGGGCCACGGTAAAAGGTGAAATGTTACCACAAAATATTTCCAAATTAAGCTGTAGCCTAGAAGTAGGCTAAACATTGACATAATATTAGAGTCAATTTGGCCACATTTCCCACGTTGCTAAAATGTGTATTTTACCTATTCTTGCAACGTGATGGCTATTTATGTTCATATTCCTTGGAAGTCAACAGATGATCAAGGTCTGCTTGTTTTTAGGCTATAAACAGTGTCATCACAAAACATTTTAGGCCCAAGCTAGGCTACTGGGCAGACCTTATATTAACCTATAGGTCTAGGCTTTATTTCCATTGTCTAAATTATGATCTTTGGAGCAGAATTCATCATGCAGGGTAGGCTATCTATCTACTCTATGTTTTCTATATTACAGGTTACAACCATATAATGATGTGGAAGTATATTTTGGAATTATGATGATGCTTACCCAAGACCATGGAACAAATGCATTCAAAGTGGCTGCTACTGAGCCATCTGCTCAAGGAGTTTTTCCTTGTGCCCGATGCTCACAGGTGCTCTCTTTTTCACACCCTAAAAAAAGCTATTTTTGGAACTGCAACAGACACCAGTTTGTTCAGGCTGACATACAAGTTTTACAAGTTAATTGCCACACGAAATCTTAGAAATTAAGAAATTTTAGAAATGAATCACTGCTCTAGGCTATAGGCTAATGTTAAATTAACAATAAGATGGGTATGTAAAACTGCTAACACAGCAAAATAATAGTTTTAAAACATTACAGTACTGTTAGAAAAAACATTTATGTATTAATTAAAGATTAGACAATGTACACATAAAAACCAACTGCAATTCTTTCTAACATCTTCATTCACTGAAAGGGGCTGGGCCTGAGGTTCTCTAAAGTGGTTATTTCAGCAAAACTCCAAATTGCTATTTTATGTGTTATGAAGCTTTAAATATTTAAAGTTTTAAAATCAAATATTTGTTTAGGCTTACTTTGTTATATAAACAGAAGATTGGATTTTTGCAGGTCCCATCAATGAGAAATATAGGATATACCATATGCATACTGAACATCCACAAAAAAGGTTTTTCAGGATATCCAAGACACCTAGACAAGAGACTTACAAAACAACAAAGTACACACTTTATTATTGTTTTTTTTTTTTTTTTTTTACAAAGGCACAGGCCTCTTCTCCCAAGTAAAGAGATAGAGATTAAAACGATTCAAATGACAAATATTTTGACATTAATGATATGCAATATACTGTCCCAACAAATGGCAAGAAAATGAATGACAACAGAACAGTGTAAGTAGTGGTTAGGAAGAGACACAATTATGAAAAGTCTGCTACTTCCCAGAGAGACATACAAGTAGGACAGGGAAGACAGAAAATTCAGTATAATACCACAAATAGGTGGTAACAGTACAGCAAAAAAAGTAGTTCTTAAGGTGTATCTAAAACAAGACAATACTTCTCTCTAGGCTTCAGTAAGTGCTTTATCAGGATTATCACCTTCTCTCCCAACCGACAACCACATGTTCCACATGTCCTCTGGGTTCAGATTTACAACAGAGTACACAAATATATCATAATTTCGTAAAATTGTAATCACAACTTGTTTGTGTAAATGGTCTAAATAGTGAGACAAATTCCTTCACTACTTCAATATTTCAGAGATTTAGAGCAATTCCATCTGTAAAATCCAAGCTTATAGCGGTAGCTGGGAATAATTCCATAGCCCCTATATACAAGTTGAGTGCTGTCGGTGAAAGGGGAAATGAGAGAATTGCAAACCAAATTGCCAAATTGCAAACACAGCTTATGCTAATGGAGTGTCACCATAAGATTTTTTTCCAGTTCACTTACATTCAGTTAGGTAGCTGCTAGTTCACTATTTGGTTTATGCCATTAAAAATATACTCGTTTTTCATCCAACTGAGGGAACTCCGCCAACTTGTCACAGGATTAGAAATTGATTTAAACTGCTTTGAACTATTGCTTATTTACCTAATTATAATTCTAGGCATAAATGTCAATGAATTGCAAATTACTGAACTACAGGTTTTGTTGTGTTCAAGTTAAACTAGCCAGGCTTACAGGATTGCTTTTATAGAAGATTTCTGTGGGTGTCATGGCCATATTTTAAATCAGACTGCTAGGGGACCACAGCTCACCATCTATCAGAACACGATCAGGAGAACCAATTCCTTAAAATGATTACAGCTAGACATGCACAACAGTATTAAACCAAAACACATACAAACCAATGGAAATAGAGAGGCACAAATTCCAATATAATTCTGTGGAATGCTGGATATTCCTTACCCACCTTTTCCAAAGATGCAATTTTGCTAAATTATTTTAGCATCAGAATCCAGGTTCTAGAATTCCTTCATTAACTATGTTTAGGTCACTAAATAGTCAGTAGCAAAAAACGGATGCTCTCCTATTTTAAAAACAAGAATTTCTAAATCATACTTGTAGCCTCATGCTGAAATATCAATAAGTGCTTGGCAGCAAGGATCGGTTTCTTACGAAGTGCCACTGTGCATTTAACTCTAGTTCCGAAAGAACAGTAGAGGTTGGGACAGCAACAAACATGTCTGTTTAACTGCCATATGACAGAAAGCAAACTCAAGTATTCAAACTCAAATACAAACCGTTTTCAGACTTGCCAGTGTGGTTTTGAAACTACACCAAGGTACTTGCCTATAAAACGCAAGTGCTTATACTTTTATGCAAGCTAATGATGTGATCAACGGAAGCCGTTGCTATTGCTACTTTTATCTAAATCCTATTTAGTGTCTTGATAGTCTTTCTTGAGCTTTAGTTTGTTGGCTTTTGCTGGAAATCTGTGGGCGTCCAAAACACAGCAAATATTTGGGACTCAAAAAGCACAGAAAATGTTTCTTGTCACTCATTTTCTCTTTTATGTTCACATTTTCCTGGATTATTTTTCTGATTCTGACCTAAATCAACTTGGTAACGGCCTGGTGCCTAAACACTCTGATTTTCAGCATGAACCCCTTGGCCAGGTCAAGATTAGGTGTGGGAACAGGCACTGACACAATTCCCTCATTTGGGAAATGTGGCATCTTGTAACCGGATCATGTTACCTCAAACTTCGATAAATTATGTGATATTTTCAGCATGATAAAATTCTTCCCCAAAGCTTTGAGGCAACCTGAAGATTAAGTAAGGTGTGGTGTCACCAAGTTTCCCCATTTTTTTCCTGCTACCAACAGCACTCAGTGACACCAAAAAAGCCAAAGCAACATGTTAAGAACATCCATAGTTCTTCCTTTAAGGAGTTCTGAAATTCTTCAACTGAAAGGAATGAAAGGGTCTGAATAGTCTTAAAGTTAGTGCCCAACTGAATTAAAAAAGAAACCTCAAAATGTCTTAAATGGGTCTGTGCCCCATTATCTTTTCTGTCCAATTAGGGGTGAATTTAAGTCAGCACTTAGCACTGGGATTTATAGTTCATGCTCACACCTCTTCGGCATAGAAAACAATTTGACATGACTGATGGTGCATGTCTTCCCACTAGGGGCTAGTTCTGATGCAGTAGACATCATTTCAGCCAGGTAACCACTGAACTCTCTGGAGCACAGACCAGCCCTGAAGCTCTCCACACACTGATCTGGAGTGAGGCATGCACAAAAGAATAGAATCATTGAGAAATATTCAAAGAAGAGAGCAGAACAACGAGTGCATAGAGCCAAGTGCGCTGGTGTAATGCTGCCCTACTCTCTTTAACATTTGTGTAAACAATATTACAGAGAACAATGAGTCTCCTCTTTCAGACACAATGAACAAAGTAAGGAAAATATAAATCCCATACATCAAAATAACAAGTATATCATGGGCAATTGATGGCCTTGAGTTCACATAGATTAATGTGAATACAAAAGTAGTGCTAACCTCAACTTTGACAGAACCATGGTATAGTGTGCCTTTACACTTACGTATGCATGAATGAGTGTCTTCTTTAAAGGCACATGCACTAATACAAATAGACATCCATCTCCTGCTTGGTAGCTTATTCAATTGAACATTATGGTCATGATACAACAGCATACGTCAGAAAGGAGAAAATAATTGGAAAAAAACTATTATGAAGAACACTGGGAACCCAGCCCAGTGTGGCATTCATTCACAAAATACTGTGAACAACTGCATGAGAAATCGAAAGAAAGATTAAGTGCACATTCCTGCACAAGTCAATCACGCTCTTGAACACTGATTACATTTTCCAAAAATAACACACACACACACACACATGTGTGTTTTTTTGTTATAAAAAAAACACCTTTTCCCCTGCTTTTGAAAGCAAATATTTTTTAAAGTGATCTCACAGTGTCATTCTGAATTTAGCCTCTTGCTGACAAGTGACTGTGAGCATGTCACAACCAAGAGAAGAAATACAAGAGATCTCAACTTATTGGCTGCAGGTCAATAAACTGTACACCAATTATTGTATGTGTTCACAGGATCAGGGGCTTGCTGGGGCTTAATGTTCAGTGTGTAGCACTGAATTTAATGGTCCATTCTGCATTCTGTTGTAGAAAGTTATTCCACTCATGTACCCCACTGTTGTAAACCGATCTATGTATGTTAGGTCTTCATCCAACATGCAAACATCACAACAGTAAACCTCTGTGGTCATATGTTTTTTTTTTACCATACCAGTTTTATGTGTCCAAGACGATTTGTCTATTGATGGGTGGTATGTGAGGTCTTCACCCATTACATTTAGAGAGGTCAAGGCAATAAAATGTGCTCCAGATCCTCAGTGTCAGAAGTTGAATCTGCTGGATTAGAGTGAGGACGCATTGGTGTAACAATCACTGCTCTCCTCTGATCCGCTTCACTTAGACTCCTTTCATGTGTACCCTCAATATGCTGGATAGCCTGGATGAAGGCAAGAAGAAAAAACAAAACAAAACACATACCGTTATCTAATAACTAATAGCCTAAATCAGTCCCTCCAGGATTTTGCGATCACCTGAAATCCTGCATAATCAGCCATTTATCGCATTTTTTTGCAATGCTGCATATTTCCTGATGCGTCACATAATTTTCGCCAAAAAAAAAAAAAAAAAAAAAAAAAAACTAATCTTTCACCAAAACATCTCTTTTCTACACCCCTTGCTGCTGATGAAGTAGGCTACCACCCGGACGCAAAATCAAGTGGGCATCTCTTGATAGTCCACTATGAATAAATAATTATGAACATGCACATGCGATGGAGCTCCTGACCGCAACATACTGAAACCAAACAACAGGTGGACTCTGGTCCCTGAGCTGATAATAAGTCATAGGCAAATTACGTTTTGGTGAAGCCCTGAACCACTTAGGCACATTGCTGAAAATATGTTCATTACTTGAAGCTTCAGTAATAATTACCTCTCATGGTGAAAAGTCAATGTAATAGGTTTCGACTGGACATATAAATTGGCCCAGCTACATAGTGGCAGGAGGCTTGGAGATGGGGACAAAAAAAGTCCCAGAACTAGTGCAGAGGAAACAGTATTCTTGTGTGAAAGCTTTATGCTTTGCTGTGAAGTGCCTGTTCATTGATGACCATCCCATGGTACTTCAATTCAGCAGAGCATACCAAGCAACGCACCTACAGAGATATTTTGAATTATGAATAGCATCATTATGAATAGGAAATAAATAAAACATTTAGTTTTCAAAGTTATAGCTAAATGACTGCAATTATTGTGGCCTTGCCTTAATGGCTAGGGCTTTCGAGATAGACACAACGTTCATAATCTAAAACATTCGACATGATTCATGAATCCATTCCGATTTTTTATATATCTTGTCGTTTGTCCGTTATTTGTGTTTTTCCTTGTCGTTTTTCCACATTCAAATGAATGGGGGGAGAAGTGTGTGTGTGTGTGTGTGTGTGTGTGTGTGTGCGTGTGTTATATCCAATAAAAACAGACTACTCCACATTTCCCTAAACTCGGTGCTGTAGTATGACCATGATGACACCCTAGAGAGTGATTTTGGTGGAACTACACTTTGTAGCCTAAGAAAGTTATTGAATTTAATATACCCAGTAATAATTCTTCAAAAATAGACACAGGCAAATTTCCCTAAACTCAGTGCTGCAGTATGACCATGAGGACACCCTAGTTTGAATGATTTTGGTAGAACCAGTTTATTGTTACAAAGTTATTGAATCAAGTCCCTTTAACAATAGACTAAGCCACATTTTCCGACCCTAAGTGGTGCAGCCTTACAATATTGGTTTGGTGGCACTACAATTGGTAGGAGCAAAGTTTTTGCATTTTATTTAATAATGATTATTTTCTCCAAAGTAAATAGTGTTGTACGGCCATAATGAGTGGTGCATTTTAATTTTGGTGGTATAGGTTAAAGCGGATAAGAGCAAAGTTATTGAATGTTATACAAAATGACAAAAAGTCTTTAAATATAGACTATGGTACATTTCACAACTAAGGGATGTGATACAACCTTGGTAACATTCCAAAAGCCTTTGGTGATTTTGGTGGCTCTAGTGAAGTTATTGAAATTATTTGTTTGCGTTTTGCAGTTTGCAGACGGTCCCTAAGCTTTCCTCTTTCCTCCTTTACCAATATTGTGTGTATTTCTTTAAATACATATTGTTTGGACGAAAATCTGGTTGTAGCTCATTGCCTACCTTACCGCTGTTGAATAGAACCGTATATTGTGTTTTACAGGCATGTTAACGGGTCAGGGGTCAAAAAGGTGAGAAGCGGGGGGGCGTGTACAGAAGTGTACAATACGAGTGTGTGTATGGATGGGTCTTGGGGGGGGGGGGGTGGTGGTCCACGGACGGAATATATTGAGCTCTGTTAACACACACTAAGTAGATATTAACATTATTACACTAACACTATTTCGTGTTTGGTTAGTAGTGTTATCAGTAAAATTTTGGTCATGATTTTTGACCTTAATAGTATTACTGTCTTCATTAACAATGACTATTTTGCATTTGCTTTTATGTTGTTGTCGGTTTTATTTGCTTTTATGTTGTCACTCTTAATTTACATTAGTTTTGTGGTGTCATGGAAGTGACCAACACTACAGTTTTGACCAATCACTGTTTCTCACATTGGGGTAAACCACTGGAATACCAGATATCATTTCACACTGCTGTTTAATTTAGAGCCCAAACTGTAAACCACTCTCTTTACTGTGTTCACATCAGAAGTTAATAAACCTGTAAAACAGACAGAAGTAAATTGACTTTTAATGGTGACAAGCAACAAAGGCAAGAGCAGAGCAGAGAATAAAAACACTATTGACAAAGCAACTTTATTTACAGCTTAGTTGCTTATGGTCTAAAGACAAGACAAGGCTTTCCTGTCACCACTGTGGTCTCTCACGCTGAAAAAAACTTGCGCCACTCAATGGATGAAGGCAGAAGTGTACAACGCGAGACGCGTTCGCAATTTTTAAATGGCTCAAAATCATTATATTTTATGAATCAATTAATAACATTACTGCCGACCAGTGTTTCTGTTACGTAGGCCTATCGTTAAAAACAAGCTAACATTATTAACAATATCGAGCAAACAGGTGCTAATCATTCTCACCGGAGCTTATGGTGTTCAAGGCAAGTTGTAGCGAACAGTTCTAAACCCATGTCAAGATAGGTCATCAGAAAAAAAACACAACGGCTAGGCTTCTAGGCTTTCTAGGCAACTAGGCTTTCTAGCTCTCAAAAAACGCCCAAATCGAGTGTGTTCTGTTTTTGAAAACCATCCGACGTGAACAAGGATTTTCTCTATACAGCGCCATTGAGTTCATCTTGCAATCAGTTAACGGCGTGTTCAAAACCAGTGGGGAGATGAGGTTGCCAGGTCAATCGATACAAACAGGTGACTTTGCGGCCTGACTCAATGGAATATTCGGAAGAGAGAACTGGCAACCAGCAGTGGATCGTACCAGTTGATCTCGATTGGCTGTAACCCTGTATGTGACCAAATGTTTAGCAACGTTGTTCTGCGGTCCACATACAGTCTGTTCAGTGACGTCATCTGCTCACTCGACCCCCCCCCCCAAAAAAAATCTCCTCGGATCTGCACGATTCACATAAACAGCCCATACTGATTTCAAAACGGCGAATTTCGCCGAAAGGTGAGGGATTGGCATGCCTGGTTTTAAGATCGTTTTGTTCAAGATTTATTGAGTTTAATTAAGTTCAAATCTGTCAATTTCTTTGTAAAAATAATAGCCTAATTCCTAACCGTGAGAAATCGCAAAGCAGGTGTGAGACCGGGAGAAATTTAAATGAGTGTTTAACGGCAAATGCGTGAGGGTTGAGAGCCCTTATTGTAGCCTACTCCAACACTATATATTTCATTTTTTGTGATGGGGTATTATGCTGCCATAGAATAGCCCATTCACACGTAGCTACCAGAGCCTGCAGCTTTGAACCTAGGAGTCTTTGCTATTTTGTTTATTTAAGCAACGTGTGTAGGCATTTACCAGTTTTCCTAACCTTCTGAGCTTCTACTAGCGAATTAGACACTTCATGATCCACTGATTATTTCCAATTAAAATGCATCAGTGTCGGGATTGACCTCTAGCTGTAAAGTTACTCTGGTTGACGGAAATCCGTCACAGGACGGAAAACTTTAATCCATGAGTTCACTTGCAGGAGTTGTGGAGTTGCAGTGTGGGCCTAACTAGGAAGTGTGGAGACATCAGACACTTGGCAGAATTGGCTAATGGCAGTCGTTTGCTGGAGACCCTTTACAGTAGTCAGATGTTTCTCACATTATGCATGAGACACTAACTCGTACAGCTAATTTAACGTTCCCCATTTAATCGCTTTCTTGCATAATTACATTTACATGTATGCATTTAGCAGACGCTTTTATCCAAAGCGACTTACAAAAAGAGGATAACAATCAAGCTACATAGCAGAAACCTTAAAGAGCCTAGTGCTAGGGAATAGTGCTTCAGTTCAATTTTGTGCTAGGATAGAAGTTGTTCTCTGAATAGCTGGGTCTTTAAGAGCTTTTTGAAGGCCTCCAGAGATGGCCCTGCTCTGATTGTTTTTGATAGGTCATTCCACCAGCGTGGGACGACACGTGAGTAGAGTCTGGATTGCCTTGGGCGAGGTGCCGGGACTGCCAGTCGACGGTCATTGGAGGACCGGAGTTGTCGGGGGAAAGCATGAGCCTTTATGAGAGCGCTTAGATAAAAAGGGGCAGATCCTCTAAGCACTTTGTAAGTCAGCATCAGTGATTTGAATTTGATGCGAGCCGCCAGAGGCAACCAGTGGAGCTCGATTAGCAGAGGGTTGACATGCGTCCTCCTCGGCTGATTGAAGATGAGACGCGCCACAGCATTTTGGATCATCTGAAGTGGCTTGACTGCACAGGCAGGAAGTCCTGCCAGAAGGGCATTGCAGTAGTCAAGGCGTGAGAGGACCATAGTTTGAACCAGCAATTGGGAGGCTTGTTGAGTTAGGTATGGTCTGATCTTTTTGATATTGAATAGTGCAAAGCGGCAGGCCCGGGCAACATGGTCATTGAAGGTTAGCTGGTCATCAATCATAACACCTAGGTTGCTTCCCGTGAGTGAGCAAGAGACAAGGAGCCAGAGTTGATGCAGATGTTGTGGTGAATAGTTGGTTTAGTGGGGAGGACTAGCAGTTCGGTTTTTGAGAGGTTCAGCTGGAGATAATGGTCTTGCATCCATGCAGAGATGTCAGAGAGGCAATCTGAGATTCGTGTTGGGATGGTTGGGTCATCGGGTGAGAATGACAGATAGAGCTGTGTATCATCGGCATAGCAGTGGTAAGAAAAGCTGTGCTGGCGGATGATTTGGCCCAAAGAAGTGGTATAGATGGAGAAAAGAAGGGGGCCAAACACAGATCCTTGGGGCACTCCAGTAGCAAGGTGGTAAGGCGCAGACGTGTGTCCTAGCCAGGATACTTTGAACAGTCGGCCAGTGAGGTAGGATTTGAACCAGCAGTATGCATCACCCTTGATGCCCATGTTCGACAGTATAGATAATAGAATACTGTGGTTTACCGTATCAAATGCAGCTGACATTTCAAGCAGGATAAGTACAGATGACCTTGATTCCGCTCTGGCTTCTTTTAAGGCTTCAACCACAGATAGTAAAGCTGTTTCAGTGCAGTGGCCACTCTTAAAGCCAGATTGGTTGTGGTCGAGTAGATTCTGTTGGCTTAAGAATTCGGTGAACTGTTTGAATACCGCCCTTTCAATAGCTTTAGCAAGGAAGGAGAAGGAGAGAGACCGGCCTGTAGTTACCCACCTGGTCGGGAGCAAGAAAGGGTTTTTTGAGTAGAGGTGTTACCTGAGCATGCTTGAATGCAGTAGGGAAGATTCCTGTTGAAAATGAAGCGTTGATCACTAGTGTGATAGTTGGAGCTATGGATTGCAAAAGGTTGGTTGGAATCGGGTCCAGAGGGCACGTTGTAGGACGGCTGCAAGTGAGAAGTTTAGAGACATCTATTTCGGTGAGGGGTTTGAATGAAGCAAATGTCGCAGCAGGACTATTGCAATCGGAGGTGCTGCCGCTAGGTGGGGGGTTGCGTAAAGTTTTGAAGGTTGAGAATAGTCTCCTGGTTTCTGTGGTGTTTTGAATTTTGTCATTATAGAAAGCCTTCTTTGCAGTAGTGACATCGGATGAGAAGGAAGAGTGCAGTGCCTGGAACGTGTTGAAGTCAGAAAGATTTTTTGATTTGCGCCCTTGCCTTTCAGCAGCTCTGAGGTTTGTACACTGTTGACGGATGGAATCATCAAGCCAAGGATGTGGTTGGGAGGGCCGAGCCGGTTTGGTGGATAGGGGACATAGCCTATCAAGACACGCCCTCAAGGTAGAGCACAGAGACTCAGTGGCATCATTAACCTCAAGTGAGGAGAATGTACATGCTGGTGGAAGAGCAGAGGCAGCAAGAGAAGCAAAGTGAGAGGGAGAGAGATTGTGGAGATTGTGGCGGAAGGATACCAGAGGAGAGACGGTCCGAGATACTACAGGGAGGCGTAAGCTGAACTGAATGAAGTAGTGGTCGGAGAGGTGTCGAGGTGTAAACAATAGGCCTATGCTTCATATGCATTGTTAGCAACTGACCTTAACCAATGCTTATATTCACTTTTTTCAAGCTATCTATCGTTAAACCTGCACTTCCCCATAGCTAAAACATAGGCTAAATTCAGTTTTAAGTCTGTGGTAACATATCCAACATTGCAAGACATGAGACACTTGTGCCAACAATAGAAAACCAATTGGCTGTTGCATGTTGGAAGCTGATAGGCTGTTGCATGTTGGTCTCATTTGGAGTCTTAATACAATAACTTATATTTGCGCTAGTGAAAAAAAAAAACTACAACACCACGGAATCCACCAAGTGGCAAAAAAAAAACCCAGAAATATAATTAAAATTAGCTTTACATGAACATCGGAAAATTAAGGCAAAAATATTTAAGACCTAGAACAGTAAATTTAAGACTTTTTAAGGCCTTAAAATTATATTTTTAAATGTTATACTTTTTAAGACTCCGCGGAAACCCTGTCACTGTCTACTATGAACCAAACTAAATAATGTGCGCTAAAGTTTCTACAAATAAAGTTTCTACAATATTTGCTACAATTCAAACTCTAAACGGGGCGGTGGCAGTTGCTGTGGGGGCACCTGACTGGTTCGTGTGGTGCTGCGAACCACTCAGGTGACTTTCAGAGAATGAAGTAGCAGCTGTTTCATGTGAAGTATGTCACGTGACTTTTTCCATACCAAAGCACCCTTCAGAACAGTGGTTTTATGGTTGGTGTAGTTAATGGTTTAAAGCATGATATGGCGCTTCTGTCTATGACTGCCATCAATACCATAAGACCCTTTTCTGACTACTTTAAATTACAAATTTTAACGCTGTAGTGCCACCTGTGGTCAAAAGTAATCTCTCAGCAACACAATCACCTATAGCAAACAAATGCAGTAGGTGGATAGAGTGGTGAAAAATCTAATCTGCTAACTTATTATATAGAGCTTGGTAGTACATAGAACAGCATAACAATAAAAAATAAGACAATACTACGGCAAGAGGTGCTGGATAAATAATATTAAATACAATAATAAAGTGTATTGAATTGAATTTCTGACAGGGTGGGGGAATGGCATCACAATGTTGGCTCCTCATTGTGATTCATCAAATCATTCCACACCCAACCCTACTTTAGACATCACAGATTCACCAAATATACATCCAAAACACTGACTCACAGGCATTGGAATTAAAAAGAGAAAGAAACTCACCTGCACAATAGTGTCCAGATTCTGTCGAGATGTTGATGCTGTATTTATAACTGAAGCAGGTCCCATGGTTACCACGGTGCCATGGTAAGTGGTGGAAAGAACTGGGGCAGGGACAATAACTGTTGGGTGATTGGTTGGTGCAGGATGGGAGGATGGAGCCAACACCTAAAATTCACAATAATCAATATAATTTTTTATATAAACCTCAAATAATTCTAGGCTTTCGGCACTTTCAAAAGTTGAATAGCAATGAGTGTACAGTATATGTACCTGTGGACTGCTGCTCATGCTGCTTTCTCTCTCCGTTTGCTCCTGTTGTTGCTGTAGTCGTCGAAGGACTGGAGCCAGCACATGCCGATTATGAACTTGCTGTGCAATGGTCTTAAGTTTCTCAGGATAGATGTGATCATCCAAAGACCGGATCTTCCCACAAAAAAACAATGAACAATTAGTGTTCAGAATAGTTCTCCTTATTATCCACCTCGAAAATCTCTACGTTTTATTTCATGTCACTATAACCATCACATGTAACTACTCGAGTGACTGCATACGATACGATACGACCTTCTCACTTCATCCCCATTAGGACTCCATTAAAAGAACTAGGCTAAACTAAATGCTAAACAAAGTAGCATTGCATGCAAGAGCAACTGAGTGCAAGCCCTGAGACAAGACAGGTATGCATCAACTCATCCAAGTTAGGGGAAGAACATATTTCAATATTGAAAAATGGTGGCATGTTGCTTTAAGTGGGGGAAAAAATCTTGATCCTTTATACAGTAGGGCACCCAGCTTTATTTTTACCTTGTTTGTGAGCACAAACACATATTTTTTTAATTAAACTCATTAATCAAGCCGAATAGCAAAATATTTATATTGTATAGACTTGTATAGACTACTTTCAATACTCACAGCATTGAAAAGAGAATTGATAAAAACATAAAACTGATATAAAAGGACAATGGTATCAATACCATATCAATGGTAATGGTATTAATATTTATCAATATTAATGAGTTTAAATGAGTCTAACTCTCTTTCACAGTCCTTTTCTTGGTCAGAATGGTCTCCTGTAGGTCTTGTGACACATCCACATCATTAAACTCATTAAACAGTGCCACACTAAATAAATTGATCATTAACAGCATTACATCTTTTTTTCCTGTATAAATGTATTACATCCAGAGTATATGGATTAAAAGCAGACCACACATTAGCCATGATGAGCCTAGAACAAATGAAAAATGCAAATAAACCTCTTTGTGCATTCACATGCACACAAATCACACACACAAACATACCTGTTCTTCTAGTATCATACGAACTGATCTCTCCTTGTCCAACTGCTGTCGAAGCTCAATCATCTCTCTGCGCAAGTCCTCTAGTTTCTCATCTTCCAAAGCATCCGGAGAGCCAATACCCTCATCCTTCTCCTCTGCACGCCTCCTTTTTGGAGAGGAGTCTGTAAAATCCTGGCAAAGAGAAGAAAGTGAATAGGGTTGATAAAATTAAAACGGTTTAATTTCCTTGACAGATGAAAGGCTAAACATGCCTTAAAACAACAACAACAACAACAACAA
>JAGFZM010000072.1:0-48145 GCA_017657215.1 Limnothrissa miodon
GCGCTGCTATAGAAATGTTGGGCCCTATGATAAGAAAATAATTCTGGATCCCCAAAACATACGTTTATAATAAAGAATTCTCCTTACCACTCCCGCACCATCAATCGTGCCTCTTAAGTTTTCCCAGCTCAGACACATCTGACTGCAGCGCGTAAAGTGTGCCTGGATGCGACTGGTCTGTTTCTCCATATTCTCAGACATTCTTTGTTCAGTTTTCAATTATGTATTACGTATTATTTGACAGTCTTTAATAAACTTATTTTGCTGTTGTTTAATTTACTACATCTTTCACAATATCAATAGCTGTAAACAGTAAGGCTACTTTGCTTGATGAACTGCTTGGGCAAAGGATCACGGAGGAGCATAGTCGTTTTGAATGGCTTTGTGCCTCCAGGTCTGTCCAGTCAAAATTGGGAGCCTGTGCCCTTTGTCAAGCTTTAGGCCTCTAACTAATATGCACGAGTGAATTACATGCCAAGTAGGCTAAAAATGTGTTTATCTCATAAGTAGCTATCTCATTCATATAACTGACTGATTATAATTATCAAGCGAGAGCAGTTCTGGACTGGGCTAAATGTTTATAAGAAAATTGCTTTAACAGATGGACAACACACACAACTTACATTAAACTTGTTTAACCTACCAGGCCTGATCGAATTATGTTTTGTTGGTCAATACGTCGCACTAAATAAGTTGCTTGCGACGTGCACAGTATCTTCAACGCACATGTTGTCAAGAACTGGTGCAAAAGCTTGTCGCCTGCACGATGATCCAAAGCCTAAAATCTAAACGCATCATAGTCTATGCTTATATAATTACTGAATATGTTCTATTCCAACCAACTTAGAAAATAAAGCAACACTCCTTTTTGTGTAGCTCAAACACTGATTGGATGAGAGACAGAAAATAGAAAAAGGGGTTTATCCTGTGACACGCCAATATGCACTAACGCATACACCTATAGAATAGGATTTCTTTAATCACAACTCAACTCAAAATATGACAAAAGATCTACGATGCCTACGGTCAAGAACTATATGTAAAGTATATAAAGTAGGCCTAAATATACCATAAATCATTACTAATCATTACTAATGACAGGGGACAATATTTCTATACAGTAATTATTTAAACAGACCTTTGCAACAGGTTTAGGGGAATAAAACTTCCTTTGGCCGATATCCTCGGCCTTCTATGCATGTTTCCACACAGCAATCTCTGTGATAGTGTAAAATAGCCTATAATCTGCAAAGAACTATGTAAAAAGACTAGCACATTTAAAAGCAAAACCACTGATTTACCAGCACAAATGTAGTTTAGAAGAAAAAGGAATATTGTCAAGCAACTTGTAGACAAATACGATGACCTGGTAATGATCAGCTGCAGAAATTCCAAAGCAAGGGTCCGTGTATTTGAAGTCTCTTCTTATGAAGAGATTCGTCCAAGAAGCTTTATGTCTCACAGCCATGTCCCTAAGTGCCCTTTCATGTATACATGGACCCTTGCAACATCACACAAATATACTGGGCACAGATGCTACTACTGAATGATACCATAAGATACTGAATACAGTTCATGTGTCTGCTGTTAGACACTTAAAGCAATGTGTTTCAGACTTACACACAAACACTGAATGAATCAAAACAACTCTTTATTGGGAAAAAAAAACATGACACACGTGCACCTGGATTTGAATAGCGCAGACACCAGGCCTGAGATCATTATCCTTCAGAAGGAGCTGGTTGCTCCTGTAAAGCTGCTGTTATGGGTATTTTGGTGACAAATTGTTCCATCACCAAGGCACCAGGAATTGCCACCATCAATTTGAGTCATCGCCCACGCGTAGGCAAGTCACATACAAACTGGGGCTATAGTTGCATTAGTGTACAGTAGCTTATACAGAGTCCACGATTAGTTGATTATTTGCACTGAGAGCAATATGCATTCCAGTGTTTTAATCAGCAGGCAATCTGTGGCCTTCTTCAACAGTCCCCAGGGCTCCTTAAAAAGGCCTCAGAGTTTTGAAAATGTCACCTCTTTGGGACTCTTCTTCTCCATGGCAGCCTGAGCAGATTTCATGAGATCTTGTGTCTGCAGCATGCTCATGTTCCATGTAGCCTGAGACAGACAGAGAGAGATCAGATGGTCGGAAAACAAATAAGCACCAAGGGTGCAAAGCATTTACATGAGAAGAGCCAGAATTAGTCCAGGACTGGGACCCACCATGTAGTTCAGGCTATCGGTGACGCTGTGGTCGCGTGAGTAGATGAGATTCATCTTGGTGCCCTGCACAGCCACTGGGCTGCGGGCTGCAATCTCCTGTGCCAGCTCCAGGGCCCCAGCCACCATGGCCTCCTTATCTTGGAACACCCGACTGCATCCCATTAAAAAAAAAACACACACACACAGGCACACTAGGCCTACAGGCAACTCTACAAAACATTGGAGCCACTTGATTTGAAGCCTTTCTGGATGAATGATAACTTCATTTAAACGTTTACCACGTTACCATGGTATAGGGTAAACATGGGCAAGTATTTAAATTCTTTCTGGGCATATTTGGTGGAAGCAGTAGCCTAGCGTAATACCGTATTTCCTGAAATAATGGCCGGGGCCTTTATTTACTTAGTTCACCCAACGCCCAGGCCTTAATTTTAGAGAGGCTTTAATTACAGACAGGCCTTTATTTCTTATTGACCTGGTTGGTAGAATAGGCCTACGTGCTCTTTAATTACGGTGAACTACATGTAGGCTACGATTTTAAATTATTAATAAGGGTATTAAATTAATATAAAGGGTTTGTTTCTCCTCTCTCCTTACTCAAAACATACTGTATATCTCCACCTTTGCATCCACTCAAGTGGCCTGATCTGTCAATAATTTCACTACATTTTCAAACCTTTTAAAAAAGTATGTAACAATAAAATCCTTGAATCCTTGAAATGTAGCAATATAGAAGGGGTTTGTTTGATTCCACAGTTTTTTTGGTAAGGAAAATTGTGCTGCATATGTCAAAAAAGCTTGAAATGCATATATCATCAATGCTTGTTGAAAGGACTGAATGTTATGCATTACGCAATGAGATGCATTTAGATATCCCAGCATCATTTACGAGAAGAACATGCTTTTTGAAATAGCTTATAGTAAGGCATTTTAGCATGCAGTGTTAGATTAGGCATGTTCTCACAGACAGCAAGGGAATGTTGCAAAACAAGGAAATTTCCAATCTGGAAATCTAACTCACACAGACTCACTTATTCTAACACAAACATCTTGGCAGATGACAGATGCTGGTACAGTGCAAAGTCTGCATCATGTCTTATGCTAATTCATAGCTATGTAGCCATGATGCTTTTAATTCTTCCAACAATGAATAGAACCCTATGGGACTTGTCCCTTTGTCCCCTCCAGAAAGGGGCCACTTCTCCTGATTTATTTTTGCAGAACTAACATAATAATGATGGACCACAATTTCTTGTGATGTGTACTGTATAGTATGCATGTGTCAAAGTGCATTTGTATTGTGACTCTTCTGCCATAGTTTGGTTATGATGGTAAAAGAATTCTTATTACCTGACAAGTCCACAGTTTTTGGCCTCATCAGAGTACATCTTGCGCGCAGTCAGTGCCAATTCATTTACCAGGCTGAGGAGAAAACAAAGAATATTTTTGTCATGGCAACTCATGGAGATGTTAGAGACAGTGTCTTTTTTTGCATTACTTTCATTACTTTAGTATTGCAAATTCAAGCCTGTTTTAGTCTGGAAAAAAATACATGAAGTACATGAAGATGTTTTCCGACCAGCAGCAATGTGTTGCATGTCTTCAGAGGGGTCTCTACTCGTCCGTGTACGCATGCAACACCTTGTGAAAGATGCATCTTTGTTCCACTCTAAAGTAGCCATAAATTAGTTACAAATGACGGTAAATACGGTAAGCGCTGAAGATCAGCAGCAACATCTAAATAGCTACAAATAGCTACACATGCTAGCTATTCATGCAAGCTTTTTAGTGAAAATTAAATTGTCTCAATTCTCTGAATTCTTACAAGCTTAAAAACACAATTTACAGTAAAATGTACATAGGGGAAACCCTGGCATGAACTGAGACATGACTTGCCAAACAGGTCTGAGTAGGCTGTTAGCCCTGGGTTAGCATCAAACTGCCCTTACTCACCTCCGGCTGCCTATAACCTTGGGAAGTCTCTGCAGCGTCCCCACATCAGCCGCCAAACCTATGTCCACTTCCTGTTGGTGTCATCAGATGGAACATGTGAGTTCTCACCACACAGGTTTAGCAATTCATATAATTTATGCTCACAATATCCATGTTTCAACTTCATCCTGCACATTTCTACACCTTTATAAGTGGATGTATGTCATGGTATGAATGCTTCAGAAACTCTTATTTTCCTATGGTACAGTCAGTGAATCAATAAATCTATCTATCTGCTTAGTGTTGTTAACTTGTGTAGCTACTGTTCTGCTATTGCGGGTTGGAGCTGTGTGCCTAGCTATTTTCAACAGAGCAGACTTAAAGGCACTCTAAACGATTGTGTTTGATGTCACTTCTTGTTGACATTCGAAGTATTGTCAAACAAAACGGAGGATACCTCCCTCCTCCCCCTCCCTCCCATGCCTCCTGAAAGACTCACGCGCACTAACCCCCACCCAACCCCTCCTAAAAACGCGTCACATCGCTTAGAGCACCTTTAACGACTTGACATGACAACAACTATGTTGCAAATGTAATGATACTGAGGTGAGAAAATGCCTGAAGGAGGATAAAATTCACAGGTGATGCTGAAAAACATATACCACATAAATGAAAGTATGTAAACTTAGCTATCATCATTAGTTTAGATATTCAATTAGTTCCAAATAAGTTAAAAAATAAGTTAAAAAAAAACGTCTGATATAACAAGCATTTCTGGTTACATAAGTAGTTGTCTGTTATAACAAGCACTTCTTAAAAGAGTGAGGCGGTCTAGAGGAGGTATAGGGTTGGATCATATTGTTAAGTTAGGATGGTGCAGAACCAGGAGGAGTCCTTGCTAATGCCACCATCTACCTCTACATACAAAAGCTTTTAAAGGTTTTAGGACATAAAACTACTTTTACTACAGATATTTACATTAGTCAGTTGTGTGAAACACTGGCACTGAAACAGCAGGTTGACTTGGGCAAGCCACGTCCAAGTGCGTTCACACTGTCGGACCGTCGTGCTAAGTGAGGCTAATCAGGGCCATTTTCGGGGCTATTCTTGGCCCAGCTCAAACCATCGTCCAAGTAAGGCAAAGTCGGGCCAGCGTCAAGGTTAAAGGCGGGCTGTTGTGCAGCCACAAAATTAAATGATGCACAAATGAAAGATGCACAAATGAAAGATGCACAAACGGAACAGTTTTCCTACGTTTCATCCATATTTGATTCATGACATGATTAGTGACTTGAAGAAAATTATGTAAACAACCCATTTTGTTTCGGTAATTTGTTGTTATGCTTATTTCGCCGTGGCTTGACCCTGAAGCGTCTCTGCCTCTTTCGCTCTTTGGCCCCGACAAAGGTTCCCTCAGCTTCGCTTGATGTATTTGCGCTGACTGTATAGCAATGCGCTCAACCATCATCTTCTGTGTATTGTATTGCGGTCCACATCAGTAATTACGCACAGCAGTTGTTCCACGCTGTCCACTTCCATTTCTCAGAAGGTTCTTGTTAATTACTGCTTTCGAGCTTTCGCAAATCTAAGTTACACTCGTGCATTTTGTGCAGTCCTCCCACACTTTAAAACAGGCAGTGTGACCATGGCGGTTTTAAGTTAGGGGCGGGTCTCGACCACAGGACCATAACCCGACAGTGTGAACACACGGCCAGAGGCACTGGGCCATTAGCACCAATTCACCCAAGAATGGCCTTGGCCTGACCTGGCCTGATAGTGTGAACATGGCTAATGTAGCCTGTTCTATGGAAGTGACAAAACAACTTTTTGTCAATAGCTGCATTTTTGCCTTTACAGCCAAATGTCTTTCAATGAGCATGAATTGGACACCATCTAAAAACCAGATTAATCTAATCACACAAAACACACACACACACAAAGATGTTTGACAGCATGCCATTCTGGTTGTAGAAGAGTCCCTATCCATTGAGATCACTTTGGGCGTACACAGACCTTATCAAAAAGATTTTGGCCCCAGCATGATGAGAGCTATAGTACTTTAAAAATATGAGAGTTCCTACCTTAACCTGAAACCAGGCATCCTGGGTACAAAAGCGAATGTCACAGGCAGTGATTAGATCCACACCTACGCACACACACACACACAATGAAAAGTATACTACACATGGAAATTTTATTAAACTATTTACATCATCAACCAGACAAAAATATTACCCTACCAGCCAAATACAATACACTGTACAAGAAGTCCAACTGTACAACTTAAATACAGTTGTGTGTCACAAAGGCAGGAGTTTGAAGTCAAGTGCAAGACACTAAAACAACAATGATTTGCTCCCCTAACTTAAACTGACAAAGGATGGAGTTTGGTCCCAGCTGTAAGACATTAAATATGGATAGTCAATTTTCTCCTTTTCTTTTTGTTAAGCCAAACAACTTAGAAATGTTGATTTATGAATCATTGGAACCAGTTCTTTGTCAGCTGAAAAAAAAGCCTTGAGTCTTGCCATGATGCTTATTTTCTAAAATGTGCTTTTTAAATTAATTAATTTATTTATTTATGTATTTATTAATTACCTAAATGATTGAACAGAGATTCCTTAGAACATCACTGGGCTCTATGCAAATAAAACTGGCCACAGTAGTCACTGGTAGTTTAAATGTCAGCAGCTAGCATAATGTAAACTGAATGATTGGCTACCTCTAAAATAAGCCTATTTCTTTTGCAAAAAAGTTTTTGAGACTGTTTTTAAATTCCTATGTGTGAAGAGTTCATCCTCTCACTTTCAAAAGAAGGTTGCTTGTGATAAGAGAATGGACTGCTTGCAGAGTGATTTGAAAGATGAGAATTAAAAGCATAAAACCTGTTGCCAGTAACTGGCATTGAACATTAACATGAAATCCTGGCACCCCACACATCCACTGAATAACTGAACTCCTACCTCCTCCTACACAAGCTCCATGCACTGCAGCTATCACTGGCTTTGGGCACTACAAGGGTGGGGAGAGAAGGAGAGAATGTGACTGAGAACAGCAACACAATGTTCTTCCAATAACACAGAGGACAAGAAGGTCAAGCGGCTTTACACATACGCATACACAAACAAACAATGGTGAACCACCTTTTCAATCACAGAGAAAGTCTCCTGATATTTGGTAATGATGTGCCGCAAGTTCCAGGAGATTCTGGCGACGTCATCCCCCTCTGGCTGCAGAATGTCACTAGCCATGTCCATCAAGTCGATCCCTGCAGGGGAGGCAGAGGAAGTATCATCTTATTCTTGCTCTTCTTACTGGGCCTCATTTATCAAGCATACTTAAGCACAAATCAGGGCATAAAGGCTATGTATGATCATTTATGCAAAGTGTGGGGTTTGTGGGGTTTCTGACCTTACACTTAAGCTTAGAAATATGCCTACTGCACACTATGCACACTGTCTTCTTTCTCATTTTTCAGTTCATTGGTAATTATCATACTTATCCATTTATTTTTATAATGTGAGCAATTAAATTTAGAACACAAAAGGAACTTTAAAATATACTGTAACCCGTTTGAAGATTTAGAATGCACTGTGTATGTACAGCAGGGACTCCTTTTTCAGTGAGCATGATGATTTGTGTGCGTATGATCAACCTGCGCACAACAACCCACTTAAGTCTGGGACTTCTGCTGGCTGCGGGCGCAGCTCTGCTGTAGTCAGTTCTCTGAAGTCTGCCCTGTGTGAGTGTAATGGATGCTATCTGGCTTAGCTGTGCGAGTAGAAGGTTAGTAAAGGTTCCCTCCCGACACTTTAATCAGCATCCTAGTCAGTTGACTGGGAGCCTGGGCTTTTCAGTCGACTGGTTAGGGTGTTTGCCTCCTGATCCATGGTTGCTTTGTTGTGTGGACTAGCGCAAGAGGACCTCTGTTATATGGGCACAGTATTCCAATGCTGTTGATCAAGGAGCTAGAGAGCTAGAATGTTAAAAATTACCAGATGTGAAGATTTTTCCAGCGCCTGAGATAATCACAGCTCGACATTCTGAATCAGCAGCAATCTGGTTAAAACAATCGACCATTTCACTGAAAAACAAAACAGAAGAAGAATAGCATTAGCAAGAAAGGCATTTTTTCACTTCCATCAAGCATAGATGTACACCATTAGCTGCCTCCAATCTACAAAGGCCCCCATTAAGTCTAACACTCTTGTGACAGTGACAAAATAGGCCAACTGCTTAGGACAATACAAGATTAATTTTGCAATCATGTTGCACAACATTCTGTAGCAGGAGTGGGATGGTACATATGGAGAGGCCCCAAAGGGAAGAAGCTACGACTGTTTGTTGTATGTGAAGGATGGTTAGTGAGCTTTCAAAAACATTAAAAGGACACAATAAATAATACCTCCAAAATGCCCGGTTCATAGCATTTCTCTTCTCTGGACGGTTCAGCTCCACATGAGTGATGGCACTGACTGGTTGACTGATTGACAGTGTGGAGAAAGCTGGCATGGGACTCTCCGATGACATGGCTTTAATGTGGTTTAATGCAGGTAGCCACAGAGACCGATCTAAACAACAGACCAGTAAAAAACTAAACTGAAAAAGTTAAATATAAAGTAAAAAATATTGGTGTTAAATCATATTTATATATGCAATTAACATAAAACCTCTTGGTGAATTCTGGGCCAACAAAGAAAGCTAGTGAACACAGGAAGTAAATCTCGATAAGGCGCAGGATTACCATCTATGTAAAGAAGTGAAGAAGAGTGACTTTAAACAACTGTTCCTTCACTGCCATTTGTGTAAAAATAGTTACTGTGGCTTCACTTCAATTTTGAATTAGGTACCTAGAGCTGGTAATGGTGCCCTGCCAACATAGATGGCAGAACTACAGTTACACACGAGTAAATACTGACTTGACTTCCTTACTCAAGTGAAAAGTACAATTTCTGAAACATACTTAATGTACAAAAGTAAAAATTATACACTTGCCTGTTTAAAGGACTATTTTGACTACTGTACTGAAAGAAAAAGACTGACTATAGCCTCCAACTTTTTTTTAAATATGGCAGGTGTATATGAGTTTGAGTTGTTGGGTTCATGTGAGAACGTAATACAATATTTATTGGCTGCAATACCCATTATATGTGTGAAAATATGGTAGTTGGAATCGGGTCCAACGGGAGTGTCGTAGGACGGCTGCAAGTAAGGAGTTTAGACACATCGTTCTCAATGGGGGGGGGGGGGGGGGGTAAATGATGCGAGTGTTGCAGCAGGACTACTGCATTTGGAGGTAGTGGCACAAGTAGACAGTTCAGTTGTACCCCTTGCAGCTGGTTCAGAGGTCTGCTGATAGCAGCTACTTTGTCATTAAAAAATGAAGCAAAAATGTCTGCTGTCAGATTGGCATCAGGAGGTGGCGATGAAGGGTTGAGTAAAGTTTTAAAGCACCCACAGAACACATTTGTTGAGCATCATAAATTGTTCTCTGAGCCTCAATAATAGCGTATGCAAATTTGTGCGGCTGAAAGTGACCCAGGAGCACTGCTAGCACGTTGTTTACAGGCTCATTTAAAAGGCTTAGAACGAATATATTCATAATTCCCGCCTCCCGTGGCTAATTCATGAAGCAACAGGGGATTGGACCAGAGATGTTTCCAAACGATCTTTGGTTGGACCATGCAAATATAGGAGGTGTATCTTAGTGCTGCTGACGTCAAGAGCCACCTCGTTTCAGATTTGCCTTTTTCAGCCAGGCCATTTCTAGCTTGAAATTTACATGTAGAACGAGGTGGAAGTTTTGCTATGGTCCATTGGATACCGTAAGCTACCTTAATTCAACAATAACAAGGTAAATGTGGTTTGACATTCTATGAACACTTCTGAGAATAGTAAGATTGAGAATAGTTGCCTAGTGTCAGTAGCATTCTGAATTTTGTCATTATAGAAAGCCTTTGATGCAGCAGTGACATTGGATGAGAAGGAGGATAGCAGTGTCTGGAACCAGTTTGGGTCAGACAGATTTTTTATGTGAAATTGTCCTTCAGCAGCTCTAAGGTTGATTCGCTGCTGACAGATGGAATCATCAAGTCAAGGATGTGACTGAGAGGACCAAGCTGGTTTGGTGCATAGGGGACACAGCCTATCAGAGACTCAGTTGCATTGTTAACCTCAAGTGAGGAGAATATGCTTTACAGCCCTCTTCAGTTCTCTAAGGAAATGACACCATAAACCTGTTATCTCAGAGAGAATGATTTGATTTATTGACCATGTGTACACCCTTACCTTTGACTTAAGTAAAGTACACATATTACTTCACATTGTCATTATGCCACTTTCATCACTGACCTCGTAGGAAAATTCGATTTTCAGTAGGCATGGGGGTCACAAGAACTGTTTGGCCATCTCTGGATTACCACGGACTAACATTACAAAAGTGACATTAACACAGAGGGAGGATGACCTTTCCCCTAGTTGTCACGGTGTATAGCCTAAAAAGAAACACACACACACAGCGCTTTGCCATAGACAGGTTATCTTTATAAATTATGCTATGCTGCTCAGTAAAATCTTAAATAGTAGATTACTGCTCACTCATGTTGAAACACACGTGGAAACACCAAGATGTTAAATATGTTGCCAACAACAATACGTTTCAGATCCGGATTTTGCTGATTGCTGGATCTATCTAGGAATTCCAAATCGCTGCACTTTTGTCTAGTTGTAACCTTAATTGTCCAACTGTAGCCTTACTGGAATAATTGTAACTTAACCTAACGTTATTCTGTATATTTCCTCAAGTTCGTTTAGGCTAGTTAGCGTTAGCAAGCGCTATCTGGGAAATATAGCTAAACGAATGATGGACTTATTTTTAACAATGACTAACAAAGCATTGGGTAGCGAGTATTGCTAGACGAATGCAAGAAAGTCACTTACTGCTGCTACCAACTTACTTTTCAGTACTGTGGATCTGATGATGGAAGTCATTTCTCTGTAGGAAAGGTTAAATTCCGACGTCACACCACGTTACAAAAAAAGTGGGCGGCAATATCTGCTTTTCTATGGAAGCCCGTCACCGCTAGCCTGATATGATCAGCCGCTTTCACTTTGTTTCACTTCGTGCAAAGGGTCCGAGAACCAGCCATAGGCATTCGTTTTCATGACGGTGGGCGGGATACTTTCTGCTTAAACCAATGGCTACTGCTTGGCCGTGACGTATGCTATTTCAGATTGGGCGCTAGAGTTCAACGTCATCGCCTTTAGCCCCCGATCTGTTCGCTGATTCGCCGACACGATTTCTTGTCGGAGAAAACCAAAGCTTATCGTTAGTTCCCTGACTAGTATGTAGGTGCTGAAATTAACCGTTACCACTAGGCGGCGTTAGCCTGGCTACATCACCGCCACTTAAAAAGTTATACTATCTGTACTAAGCTGTTTTACTATGGAAGCCGAGGATGACGAAGGTCTTAATAATTATTTTTCACCTTGTTATCCCGAGATAACGACAATTATTTAGAGATCTCGAGGAAACAAAACACTTATTTAGAGGATGAGCAAAAGACTAAATATGCCACTGCACGGGTCGTGTGCATGGATCAAACATTAATATTTTGAAAAATAGGCAATGAGTTGGCAGAAAAAAAATGAACAGTTAATGTTAACCTACATACTAGTCAAGGAACTAACGATAAGCTTTGGTTTTCTCCGACAAGAAATCTATCTCTAAACGTCAAATGTCAACGGAAGCCAAGAGTGGCCAAGGTCAAGGTGGGGGTCGCAAAGGAGAACATCACCCAGAAATTGAAGACTTAATGCAATCTCCCCGTGTCAACCCCTGATCAAAATATTGCCTTATTAGCTGACTATTGCAGACATACCTGCTGTTCAAAATGAAACATTTGAATGCAGAATCACCGACATGATGTTCTCAGTATTTTTCATCTTTAAATAAGTCTTTTGTTTTCTCGAGATCTCTAATTATGTTATCTCGGGATAACAAGGTGAAAAATAATTATTACGACCTTGGCCGCTCTCGGCTTCCGTAAATGTCAGTGAATCAACCGTCTCTGAAATGGCCTGACTTTCCACGCCTCTTACAAAAATATATACTACGTGAAAGTGCAGGATCAACTTTTCACAGGTTTACTGCAGTAAAGGCAATATTTTTGGACAGCAAAAAATGTACGCAATAATGACGACATTCTCCTGTAACAATGCGTTTTTTGTAGGGAACTAAGTACAAAAACCAACAGTCAATACTGATAATAAATCCAATTATTATTCATCAATTTTATTGAGAACAAAGCACAAGATGCAGTCTCCTTACAAAGTGAAGTGTGAACTGTCGGCAGGTGATTAACACAACAAATCCAAATTGATGGAAAGCAGTAAAAAAGAAAAACAAAAAAAACACTGGTACAAAAGCTTATCCCCATCTTAAGTAAAAACATTTCCTTATTCATGTTGGTCAGTCATTCTCGAAGAACTCGCAAAAGATACATGAATAAATCTTGAAACAATATGAAGACAACTCAATATGACCGCAGACACAAAAACACTAACTGCTGCCCGTTACACACAAGAGGGTAAAATGCAGGTGACGTCAAGCAGTGACTTAGTAGATTGTGGCTGTTCCATCCTGCAAACAGGTGCTATTCAGTTGGCATGCTGTGCAGTGGAGAAGCACAGCTTCAGTGTGTATGGGTAAGGGCCATCTAAGGAAAGAAAGAAAAATCGATTGGTATACAATGTTCCGTTTAATTATCACTTCAGATCTGAAACACTTGCATTCACACCCACCTCTAAACTTCTACAGTCAAATCATACCTTAAATCTCATTTTATATCTTAGCTTACAGATTTAGACTGGAGTGATCCATAGCATGTTTATAAGACATGCATTGGTATACTATAAATCATGATCTTACTAGGGTTCTGCATCTGGTAATGGTTCATCATGGCAAGTGCCTCCATAGCATCATTAATAGACTCCCACTCCAGCAGGCCAGAAGCACTGCGCTCTCCAGGGGCTCCATCTGTTAAATGGACAAGAGACAACAATCGTTAAACGGATACACACAAGCAAAATTACAATATGCCTACCAACCAAATTAACACAAACACACACACGCACACACCCCCCCCAAACCAATGAGCAAATGCATCCTTACTCTTTCCTGTGAACAGCTTGACGTTTGAGGGACACTTGATGCCAAGTTCTTCACAAATCTGAAAAAAAAAAAAAAAAAAAAAAAATATGTGGAACATTTTTAAGGAGGTGGTATGAATTCACAAGACAGAAATATATATATATAAAAAAGAGGATTAGAAAAGGACCGCCTGTCAATACATACAACCTGGGAGAAAATGTCTGCGGTGGCCTCGGGCTGTGCATTGAAGAAGTGCAGAACGTTGCTTGGGTGTTGGATGCGGTTCTTCGCTGCCTGCTCTGGAGAGTTGAAGCGGTTGTTCCTACTGCCGTGGAAATCCTTGAAGCTGTTGGTGCCATCATCTAATGTGTAGGACTGGCCCAGCATGATTGCCTGCTGCTTAGACACACTGAAGCAAAGGCGAGCAAGAAGAACACATTAGTTACATTTTAGAGATCAAGGAATCTTTTGCTGGCATGCACATTGGCAGGCAAAGGTTAGCTGATAGCATTCAAATGATTCTCCTTTACCATTGTGACCAATTCAAACACAAGATGGCACTTTTTAAGCAAATACTGAAGCTTACGCATGCATTTTTTGGCTAGATATTCCAAGTCATTTTTTGTTCAGGCTACATACAATCGTCCCATGTCTAAACAAAAACAGCCAGAGAAGATCTGTCAAAGGTCATTTCACAATACGACACTCTAAACTCTAAACTGATTTTGTGGTACCAAGAAAGCAGGAAAGGTCTTGTGAGGACATGCCAGTCAATCACTTACCAGACATTAAGTTTCTGATTGAAGAGGAAGTTGTTGTTGAGGTGAGAAATGGCTCTGTCGACAGCATAGCAATCTCCCATCTCCACCATGCATGCTCCGGGCTTGCTCTTCATAAACTTAACCTGGGAGCATGAGACCAATCATTAATAAGTTTTTCATTTGCCTCATCCCCTGACCTCAGAACACATGAGAATCTAAACCTACCCGCTCCACATTGCCATACAGACAGAAAATGTTGAAGACTCGGTCAGCATTCATCTTGGTTGGGTCAAGACCGTACACCATGACGACTGGAGACTCTGCATGTGGGCTGTACTCTCCAGGGGGTGGAGGGGGAGGGCCATACTGTCCTCCGTACCGCTGGTTTGGCCCACTTCCACGTGGACCCATGGGAGGCCCAACACGACGCCCCTCGTAATAGCCATCATCATGGTATCCATGATACCCTTGTGGGCCACCTAGAGCACAAACCCCAGGATGCTTAGATTCAGTTAATGAAGAGCTAGACACACTACAAGCCATATAAGAATCTCCACTAGTTGAGTTCTGTGTATGGGGAAAAAAAAACAAATAAAAGATAGAGGGGGGGAGAGAAAGTAAGAGAAAGAGAGAGACAAAACCCTACAATTCCAAAAAGCTTCTCTGAGTGACATCTACACAGCCCCCTCATGCTGCCACTGTGCTTAGCGGACCAAATTGTCACTTTAATTTAGCATCAATTCCTGCCTCTATGCGAATGAGGCGTGCGCCAATGGTGATTGTGGTTCCCCCCCGAGAGCCTTACCGTACTCTGGAGGGTGGTCTCCCAGCAGAGCAGGCTGTCTCTGGCGCTTGTTGGGGTTGGCATTCACATCTGAGAGGCACAAGACCAAGAGACAAAAAGGGGAAGGGGGGGGGGGGGCATGAAAGAAAAGGGGAAAGGAAAAGAGAAAAGACAGAGTGATAGATGAATTGGCTGAAGAGTGATAGGCTAAGAAGGTGCTCCAGTTACGAGGCATTCTGTCTGTCTATCTAAACACTGGAGAAATTAGGGACACAAAGGGAAAAGGCAAAAAGCAGCACCACTTTGGAGGGGTGGGGATTATCAGAGCCTTAAAGATGACTCATTATTTCTGACTCATATAAATGGAGCAAGTCTAAGGCTTATATTCCACTGTTCCATTAGTAGGGAACGAAAAACAAGAAGCCCATGACCATGCAGACCCTGCATCGTTATAAAAAAATGCATATGGAGACAGGGATGATTCTATCTGCAACACTATTGAATACAGAATGGTTCCCACAGACAGCAAACAAGAACAAAACCAACAGTCCCCACAGCTAATCCCTACTATGAATGTTCAGCTGAGAGGATCTAGAATGTAGTTGAGGGGGGGGGGGGGTGAGAGAAAGAGTGGGAGGGAGAGTGCCTAGCACGAACACACACCTTGAGCATTGCTCCCATTGCCATCTGCATCAGCATCTGTATAGGTACACATATGGCAAATTATCAAAAACTCAGGCCAGGAACCACAAATTAAAGTCTATAACATTTCACAGGTTTCTCTACAAAAGATGACATGTTCTCAAATAAATCAGTTTATTAGTCCTGGCCAAAATGGGGAGAGAAAACAATTGTTAGACAACTTGACATTGAAAGGTCAGCCTAGTAAACTCCCATCACAACAACACAAGGAGGCAAGAGAATACTCACACTGAACCGATTCATCAGTCTATGCTCAGGTCAGCTGACCAGCCTTTGTGACAACCGATTACTGTTCTGTAGAGTCACATTAAACATCCGCCACTATGCTGACCCACACTTAAATTGGAGATCTGTGCAACTCTACTGCAAACTTTCACTAGACTGGTCCCTATCTATAGTCCCAGTCATTTAAACATGTTAAGTGAATGATTTCCTTAAACTCCACAGAGGAGTGTGCCCAAATGTGAGCCTTTACATAAGTGATGAGGCTTGGAGACGTTTTGTGCACTTTTCATTGCAGCTTCATTTATATAAAAAAAAACAAACAAAACAAAACCTAGTTCACCGATAACAAGACTCACTAGTGAACCAACAAAAGGTCCTACAGTAAGTTTTTTGATTCAAATGTAACATTTTTCTTTGAATTATGCATTGAGTAAACACAGGAGTACATTGACCTACCGGTTAATGTAGGAAAAAACAGAATTGAAGACAGACAGACATAGCAGTTTAACATGTCATTAAAACAAAATAAAGGAAATAAAATGAAACAGACGAGAGTTTTCCAATACAAAGCTTGTGGTTACTTACAGAACACACTTAAGAGGAGAGAAGGCCAATGCTGGTAGCGTGCGGTGAAATATCACACCAGCAGCTTCTTTTCCTCCATCATCCCCTTTTCCAATTTGATCCATCCTTTCCAGGTCCTCCAGTCCATCCACTTCCACTTTCTTCAGTTGCCACCAAGTGACTGACTATTCATTTTCTTAATGCCACTGCAGTGGGGCCACAGATCCTTATAGCATACTTTGCTTGCTTGCATCACACGTGGAGCATAAAGCTGGCACTTTGCAAATTTCAGACAGACTGCCGTCCACACTAGCCACACAATGCCCAACCTGCATCATACGGAAGGTGTTACTCAGGCCTCATCAAAGACTTATGGGGGAAAAGGTGAGGGGGGGGGGGGGGGGGAAAAGAAAAAAAACCCAAAAAAGGCACCTTTAAAAAGAGCGGGGGGAAAAGGGAAAGAGCCAGAGCAAACAAAGAAGAAAAAAGGAAAAGGGGGGGAAAAAAAATAAAATAAAAAATAAAACCAACAACCTCACGTACGCGCACACACATACACACACCTAGTTCCCAGCAGATATACTGTAGAGCATAACAGGAAATTAAAAAAGGGCATGTAGTCTGTCTGCATGTCAGTGCGTATGCTTGGCATGTTTGCAATGTCTTCATGGCCTTTGTTTTCTAAAAGCCTTCTTCCAGTGTGTTGCAATTAGTGTTAAGTAAGTGACGTGCACAAGCGACTGGAACAACTGTAGGTTTTAGGCGACATGTTATCTGTAGTGTTCACAGGTTGTAGTAAAACACACGTGTTCTGTGTGCTATAGTGGGCATCATGGTGGTGTTTGTCTGTAGGCCTCATCAGTTTGGTGTTTGGTGTGGACTTGGTCCCCATAGTTGCGAGATGTCTGTTTGCATCAGGTGTGTCAAGTGTTGTCGCCTTCCCCTTCTGCCGATGTGTCAAACGGGTCCCTCTGACGCCAGTGAGCTCATGACTCACTATTTTAGTTATGTCTCAAGTGGCGTGTGTCTTGGCTTACGTCGCAACCGCTGGGAGGGCGTGGAGAGCATAACTTAATGCCAACCGTACCAACAACCCAGAAGCCCAGGGAAGCATGTGTTGTGCCATGGGGAAAAACAAAAAAGTAGGATGTCTTCGTGGCGCAGGTTCTGTACGGTAGTAGCAGTACAATAGAAGTATGTGTCGAGTGATCATCATGTCTGCTTTAATTGACTGTCAAGTGCCTTTTCTTATTTTCTTGCCGTTTCATTGTCCCCCTCCCCCTTCAGAGGATCATTGTGGTTGATTCTCATTCCCTGATTTTGTAACTGAAAGTGTCCTTGGAGATTTGGTGGTGGTAGTGGTTGTGGTGTCAGGAATGGTACAGCTGTGTGTCTTCATAAATGTATTGATCCCATGTGTTCCAGTGCATTTGGTGGAGAGTTGATTTTGTAGAGTGTCAAAAGATATTCAGATGATAAGCCCTAAGGTGCAAGGAGCAACCTTCTATATCCACGTGGGGTTTGGAAATGACTAGCAATGCATGATTAGGTTGAATTTTGTCAAGTCAAGTTTTTTCAGGTTTTGTGCCGTTTCTGATATCAAGTTTTACAATGACCTTGACAAGGCAGTGTGGCAGTATTTTAAACCACTCTGCAGTCACAACATTGTGTAAATCAATGTTCAGAAATTCAGAATATGCCGAACTTTATTGCATCAAAACACTTACTACAAACCTGCTTGAGTTTATCGAAGCACTTGGAATAATCTTTAGCCATGGATAAGCTAAATACTTTGTAAATACTTAAGCTAGCCTCAAGCTCATGTATGAGCAGTAAAAACCCCAAACTCTGATAACTGAGGAGCAACCATTTTATAGCCAATTTAACAAAACACAGGGACTTCACTCATAGAAGTGAGTGTTAACCAAGCCCTAACATACTTTGAAGGAAGTCTAATTGATACAAATGGCAGTCTTTTCCTTTAAAAGACTTCCTTTTGTATCAATTAGACTTCCTTTAAAGAATATTTAGAAATACTGATCTCCTCAAATAACAGGAGTAATGGTAAAGTTGATCCTTGCACTCAAGAGATGTGTCTGAATGCTCAGTGACTGTGCTGATCACAACAATGATGACCACAGGATGCAACCACCAGTGTGACTGATCAGCTTCCACACTCAAAGCATAGTGTGCATGAATGTATGTAGAGACATATCCCAAGAGAAAGCCAGAACACAAGGCTAGAGTAAAGGCTACAATACTTGAATACATTAACCACCCCAGAGGTCTGCCACCTCACCAAACCCACCCCAATAACCCACTTGTTCTCCACAGTGGCAGTATGGGCGCTGGGTAGTGTCAGTAATGACGAAGTGTGGCGAATTGTTTTACCTTGGCCGCTTAAAGTTGGGTTGGTGTAATCCCAGGTGTCCTGATCGTTCTTGAAAACATTGAGGCGTGTGGGCTAGAGATGGAGAAGCATTGGAAAAATAGAGTCAGTATTGCTACGTGTAAAAAATGTAGTGATGTAGGACTTTATACAAGCACTCACCTTAGCATACTCAATCTTCAATGTGCAGCAACCAGAGTAAATGTCTGCTCCATTGAGAGAAGCCTTGGCTCTCTGAGCACTCTGAACGGAATCAAACGTGTTTTGAATCAAGGAATATGGGCCCATACAAATTGGACAGTGGGAAACAAAATCAGATATCGGTCAACAAATACCTACATCTGCATCTGACCCAACAGAAAATAGAAACACACAACATGGGATCTGTACAATAATTCTGGTATGGTAACCATCCTTTCGAAACTGATCACAAAATAAGTAACATGTGGCAGGACTTTACATGTTTTTTTTTTCTTCATTGCTGCACAAAGATTACCACCACATAAGTCATGGGTCCAAATTTGTAACAAGAGTTGTTTTAATTAGAAAATGCATCCAATTCTTAACTCACTTTGACAAAAAAAATGCCAATAGTCAAATTTGATTCATCTATACTAGGCTGAAGCTAGAATTCCTGCCATCAAACAGGCTTGATTAATATATATAAAAAAGGGTATAACCAAAAATTGTTTAAATTGGGGAAAATAATGGAGCATTTTCCCCAAATGGTGGCCTATACATTCAATCATCATCATCTACAATGCTAGATGTTTATATGGAATGCATTTTTTTGCTAAATATTGCTTAATATTTGCTGGATGTAGTCATTATATACAATGAAAACACAGTGACTCAAACACAGAATCATTATCCATTTTGTGCCCATTCCTACACCATGAAAGGATATTCCACCATGGCCTGGACACCATTTTTCCGGAAAATCACAATCCTCTGAACTGGACCACAATTGTTGCAAATTGTGTACAGCACATCCTGCACAGAAATTGAACAATTTCAATTATATGTTTGCAACAAATAGTCTGTACACAACAAATAAAAAAAGGCAATTTTTGGACTCACTGTTGTTATGGGATAAATGGGGTTCATAATTGTGAGCAAGAGAACCAGATTGACACTTCGGGAATCATCAGAGTCACTTGGACGTGATATTTTCTGGCTGGTGGAGTAGTTGATGAATGCAGGGTTGCCTGCTATGTAGATCTGGTTATCATTCGCATACGTCACGGCATTGCAGGACCCGCTCATGTCTTCGTACTCCACAAGAGCCTGGCGCTTCTTTGGCATCACAACCACGTAACTGCACGAGAAGATTCTGGTTGGTATTCTCACAAAGACTACTAAAGCATGTTCTATTGAAGCAGGTTCTTAGCAGAAACACTTTATTTGATTTACCTAATTGGGCCGAACTCCTGTAAAGCTTCCACGAGGTCCGCTTCAGTCACGCCATCAACAAGGCCCCTTACATGAATAACAACGGAAGGGAGCGTCTTGTGAGGGTCCTCGTAGCCCTCCTGGGACAAAACAAAAGCCACTTAACTATCAAACATCACATACGCTTCATCAATTCGAATCAACTCCCGTTAGTGATTCCGAGATTTGTATCATCAACTGGAATAAAAAGCAGACGTCACGAAACGCAGACAAAAGAACGCTTAGTTTTCTCTAAGGCCTTGGTCAAAGAAACTAGACGTACATCTATATAAACCCATTTTTACGGTTAAAATGGAAATTAAAATACAATTTCATTCATTTCGCAGAAAAACGACTTCGAAACACGAGGGTTAGAACAAGACTAGCATTAGCAATTTCGTTACAGCCTATTGATATCACTAATGCTAGCTTCTTGGTTAGCTACAGTCGGTGCTTTCATCAAAGAGACAATGCTCCATCTGCCATCGTTGCGCGTTAGGCAGTGCAAATGTTCGGCCCATTCGAAAAACGATAGCAAAATCAAATGTCCTAACAATAAGGACTGCATCACACATGGTTTCCATCAATGGCCGATTTGTAAAGACCTCAAAAACGTGGCCATTCTCCTGACCGGGTCATTCATTCCAGACAATAAGTTAGCCCAGCAGCGTTCATGGTCGCCGGCAACGGGTAGTTAGTAAATTATTTATAATTTAACCCTTATACTGTATAATTTATCCATCACCGTACTTAGTTTTGTTTAAGTTGGCGCCAAATCCACCAACATTAACTACTAACATAATATATTTGAGTACTAGCTCAAATTCAAGCACAAATTCACCCACCACCCTCATTGCCTGCTCCGCTAGCACCGTATCTGGCGATTAATGCGGTAACGTTAGCTAACGTTTTGTCGCATCTTGCAATGTTGGTTTTTAAGCGGCTAAATGCAAATAAAGGGATGACAAAATACAATTCTTAATTAATGTATGACCTATGTTAACATATTTCATACTTACCATTCCGTCGTTTTCAGTTTTTTGTCTTTTCGTCGCCCTGCCGCCTTCGCTGTAGTAACGACCTGTCGCAGCCATCTTGTCCCCGTTATGCTAGCTAAATAAACGCTCACACTGGTGGTAACGAAATGGACGAACGGTCAAACAGATCGCGTAGCCACTCCCACCACTGGCGGCACTGACATTCAATTGGCCCATACGTTTATCACTCTGAATATTCGTATCTCATGACCAATAACAATGGAACAACGCAACCAGTTCAACACCCCAAGGCAGACATGTTAAGAGAGCCTGACCTTCACTGCTGGCAGCTGGGGCGTAGCCAAATTTCATTTATCGTCGGTGGTGGTTCAGTGAATGTGAAATAAAACAACTAAACTTATACAATTGAAAAAGAGTACGATGTCCACAATCTATTACTGTACACACTACGATGTTACAATTTCTTAAACCAAGTTCTGTTCCAAATTTCAATGCTACCCAAACAGCATCGGTATCTTGTGTTAAAAGATTCTTAACTATTTACAAAATCTACAGTATAACAGCAGTAATCTACACTATTGTAATATAACTACACTATATGCAATATCTGGGACAAGAAGGATATTCATTAAAACACTACAAAATACTGCATTGTACTGCACAACGCACTATACAGAAAATACAGAATAGCTGCATAAAAAAGGGTTTTCCCTGCAACACTGGGTACTTTGTAATGGAAATAAGAAAATGGTGTTCAGTTCAGCTCATTCCAATTAAACTACAATGCCAATATTGGCAGGGACATCCTGAAAGCACTTTCCCCCTTTCAGAAGTCAAACACAAAGAGAGAGACACACACACACTCAAGTCATTGGTGGTAATGGACTGATTTATTTCAAGACCTTACTTATCCAGAACAAAAAAATAAAATGTTGAATACAGCCCTCTTTTATTTCTTTAATTAAATAACATAGTAATAAAAGAAAGGCTCAACAAATGTGGCATGTTGTAAAAATGCAAACAGGTAAAAACAATCACTGGCCAAAGCCACTGTCCTTAACACTCCCCACTAGTACACAATGACAGAGTTGGTAATCAATACTAGGTTGATCAAGGACATTGAATTTTAAATTGGTGAGCGGGTGAGACTTTAAACACAAACAATAGTCCTTAGGGGGAAAAAAAAAACCATCTTAGAAAAAAAAGGGGGGGGGGGGGGGGGGAGTTTGGGTTAGGTTTCATCTCCCCATCAGTCTGTTCCAGGAGTGGGGCTCTTTTTCGGGCTGGGAGAGCGGGAGCGGCTGAAACAAACACAAAGAGGTGTTAATGCAGCTGTGAACATGCATGCCAGCAGTTACAATACCCACAAACATCCCCAACCCGTACCCAATGGGCATGGGATGAACTTTCACCCACCATCCCCACCCCCAGTCGCACATTTCAATGAACAAGATGCGCTCTTCAGGACACCCCTCCCCCCCCCCCCCCCCCCCCCCATCCTTGATCTAAGTGCACACCGCTGGATCATTTTATTGAGCCTCAAGCCCATGCTACATTTTTATTCATACACCACACCTCTACCACAGACACCTGGTTTAAGTTGTTGTACAGCAGACGTGACAGCATTTACAAATCACAGATGGAGCAAAAGAAAAAGGGAGGTTCTGAGAGAACATGCCTAGAATACATTACACAACCAAAAAGCACCGTGCTCACCATCACAACTTCATCTTGCAGTATGTAAAATGTCTGGAAACAGTAGACACACTATGGCTAAACAGGACATTAACTCAGAGCAGAATTCTTAGCCATTTCTAAATCACACCCTCAAAAACCACCGATAAATCCCCTGAAGAGAATTAGTGCAGTTGTGCACTAATCCACATCGATGGAATGAGTTTGCAGGATCACCTCCAAAGTTATTAATGGTAGCAAGTCTTACTTTCTACACATCCATTCACACACACACACACACACACACACACACACACACACACGGCATGCTCTGAAAAGTTCAATATAAAAGAGCACAGAGTGACTAAAAGGTTCGGTTCTGATCAAGAATAACAGCGACTCTTGGGGGTTTTCTTTACCTTTGAAGACAGTGGCAGAAACAACATGTACAGAGAAGCGACGGATGCTAGAACTTGAAGACACACTTGGAGGGTCTTGAAGTCTGATCTCTCGTCAGCTCTCCTTTCCCCTCTTTCTCTCTCACACACACACCCTCAGAGAAGCTAAGCATTGAGACCGCAGATTTGAAGGTGTGGGGGGGCCATAACTGGTCGACTGAGCTCTCTCTCAGCGTAGCACTGCAGTAGATGTGGTAGTCGGTAGTAGTAGTGCATGGAATTCTGGGAGGGAATGGGGTGGGTGGAACAACTGTGTGTGTGTGCAGATAGGAGCGTCTTGGTCAGAACGTGCGTCGGACGACCTCATGAAACCACCATGGCGGAGGCTGATCTCAGGGCATTTTCTCACCCTCCCGAAGGACGTTTTACACAGCAAGGATGAACCCTGGTCAGTGCTTGAGCCGTCGACTCCCACACTCTTTAGAAAAAAAAGGGAACAGCCTGGAGCAATTGGTCAACGGAGTATGATCACGAGCCGATTCTCTCTTTTGGATTTGGGAGGGGGGGGTTCTCTGATGCACCCTGTGGCTAATCAAAGTGAGGATGGATCTGGGGGGGGAAGAGAAGAGAGAAGACCACGTCCTATTTCCCCCCTCCTGCCCCCTCTACAGCCCCTTTACCCAATTAGTGCCTCTTGAAGTCTAAGCTGCGCTTGCCTTTGTAGCTAAGCAGTCATTTTTAACTTCTTACTATGCATCTTAAAAAAAGACAGACAATAAAAGGGAAAAAATGGGAATCTAAAAAGACTCTCCCAACAGTGCTTTCTGAAGGGAAAACATTACAATCTTGCCTAACTAACCTTTGCTATCCTTCCCCCCACCCTACACCTGACCTCTTTCACCCATTTCCATCGACGGCTGTCCATCACATGTAGCTCGAAGCATTCAGGGATGTCAGCGAAGCTCAGGCGACGGCTCATCTCGGTCACGTAGTCAAGGCCAACTGGAAAGTTAGCCTTAACTTATCCAAGACTAACCTATCTTTGCAACCACTGGATTTAACATGAAGTAGCAATAACACAGGCCTTTTCATAATAGGAGAGAGTGTCTAAAGAACATTCTGCAAAAGTAAACATGTACTTTCAAAATACTATAGTTGCTATTTTTCACTAAAACTGAGTAAAAACACAGCCAACTCTGTCGGAAAGTCCTAGCACTTCAGGTCCCCACAGATACAGAAGATTCTTACCTGTCTCTTTTTGGGCTGGGAGAGCGTGACCTGGATCGGGAGCGGGATGCAGATCGTCCGCGTGGACGTGATGCAGACCGTGAACGAGAGCGTGAATGACTGATGCAATAGAGGGGGGAGAGAAAGAAAACAAAAACTCAATACATTTACTTTATTGACCATTTTTTATATGCTGTTCCTAAAGTAGAATTATGGCATATTTCAATCAAAATGCTTGAGGTTTTACAGCCAACATTTAAAAAAATGATCTAAACTCAAATGCAAGGCTCGATATCATTACAAGCCTCAAACAAAATCAAGTTGATCACTCATTTTTCAGCCTGCCTGCTTAGCAAAGATTGAACTAGAAAGTTGAGCCGCCTTTCTCATTTTATTGCATCATGCTCTTTTTGCTCTTCAAAAACCAACATTTGCCATCTCCCCTATTTTAATAAACAGTAAGTGTTTAGACATAAGTAAAAGGAGGAAATTTCAAGCCTCTTTCAAGCCATTTTAGCTTAGAAAGCCTGTAAAAACTCCTATTTTAACCTTACCTCCTTACTGGAGTCCTAGACTTGGATCGCGCTGGAGAGGCAGACCTTATATTATGCAGAAAAGAATAACACTGTTTACCATTATTGCACATATTTGTCACTACATAAAAAGTGGAATGACATGACAAACAACTCAGTTTTTTAATTTACTGGACAATTGTATATTTTAGTTGACAAACATGAGGTGGTGGGACACGGGCACCATCACATACATCTTGACAGTTTATATAGGCGTGGTGTGTAACATTGTAAAATATCAATACTGCCCTTAAGACCCAGTAAAGTTAACCACAATTAAAGATAAAAGTATGGACCAACTATGCAAGCTGAAAATGCATCATAAAAGAAATCAGTGATTATAAAGCAGTCCATTACCTGCTTCGCCGTCTGGAGTAAGAGGGTGAACGGTACCTTCTGAGAGAACAATAAGACACATCAGCAGACCATTCAGGAAAAGTGTTGGAAACAAGAAATGAATGTTGGATAAGTTACCTTTCATTGCTACGACTGCGAGAGCGTGAGCGGTACCTCCGTCCCCTGGACCTAGAACGAGATCTAGATCTAGATCGAGACCTGGAAGGTGGGGTGGCAAGACATATTCAAGTGAGTTCACAAATTGTATCAAAGGGGGATGCTCAAGTCCATTATGCAGGATAGGTATTGATTCTATGTTGGACATAGTTACTGGTTCATATATATAAAAATAAATGGCTAGGGAAAAGAGATACCATCACAGCAAGCATCAATGACCAGCACACTTTAATGTACTATAAGTTAAACTGCAATTTGATGCCCATCCCCCTCTTGCACTTTCTAGATAGGTTAAGGGTGCAAGTAAGTGCAACAGAACAAGTAGTATAGAGATTTTTATACAATTAGACTAAAGAAAGGTTCTGGGGTGAGCTCACCTGCTTCGGCGACTACCTCCTCTCTTGCTGAAACGGTAGCAATCATAAGCATAATGCCCCCGATCACCACACTGGTAGCATCGGTCATTTGGATCAAAAGACCGGCGACCAGGTCGACCATAACGTGACTTTCGGGACAATCCAGTAGACAGTTCCACCCGTATGCGTGATCCACAAAGAACTCTGGGAAAAGACACATGACAGCAATAAGCATGATGGGATTACAAACATTACAATTCACTATTGTACTGAAGACCTGCAGATACCAACAATACAATGACTAATGATATATATTTGTTAGGCCACACCAATAAAATTAGTTGGTTCTTGGATTTTTTCAGGGAAAATTTGGAGCGAGCGAGCGAAATAATAAAAAAAAATGTTCTGAAGGTAAATTAGCACATTCACAGTTAATAATGTGCTAATTTAGACTACGTCTAGGCTGCTGTAGCCTACGTTCAAACTCATTTTGTCACAGTTCATCATAGGGCATTAGAACGTCAAAATCGCATTGATTCACCAGCAATTAGATAGTGACTAAAACTTCGTGATCAGCGCTACGGAGATGAATATTCATCAACGTGCAGTCACGTGAATCTAGAAAAGAGACTATTTTTTTGCATGAGAAAGAGAAGCGTATGTGTGTGTGTGCGCGAGGATGTGAGTGTGTTGGCACATGCTATTCATTTATTTATGGATTGATTTTGATGGCGAAACACTTTGAATGGGTTTTTTTCGCCTCTCAATCAATGAAATATCAAACTCACCTCCACAGAGTTGCACAAGCAGACTGCTCTCGGCACCGTAAGTGAGTACAACTGCGCAAAGTTCTCATCCTCTGTAATTTCAACGCACTTGTCAAATGTTTTCCTCTTCTGATAAAATATTCTAATAATTGCAAACACTGGCCTAGCAGGATCCACCGGCATCTTTCCTCATATCATGTCTCTTGTCTCTGAAGTGAAAGGCGCGATTTGATTGGTTTTCGACGTCACGTGAACGCAGCATGCTTTTTTCAGTATTACAGCAATCAGCCACTGTGTTTTTTATGTTCGTGTGAGTTCGAATTCAATTTTATTTTTATTTCATTTTGCATTTTTTTCAAGCAGCGAATCCGAGAACCAACTAATTTTATTGGTGTGGCCTTATATATAATGATATATAATACTCTCTCAATATCTTAGGCAAATAGAGCAGGGCATCAAAGTGAGAAGATCCAAATACATTTGAATCTGAGTTTGGAACAATTTGCATACTTTCCATCCATGCCCTTAACAGCATCCTCAGCATCACGAGAGTCTTCATATTCCACAAAAGCAAATCCTGGAGGGTTCCTGGCCACCCAGACACTGCGCAGAGGCCCATAGTAGCTGAACGCCCGCTCGAGTTCTCCTTTTGCCGCTCCATTACCCAAGTCTCCAACATAAACCTTGCATTCCAAGTTCCGTGAGGAACTCCGGGATGATGAGTAGTAAGACATCGCCCCCCTACAACGAGGACATAAAAAAAAAAAAACTTTATGGTTACTCTCAAAGTAATTTGCACATTACTGCTGTGGGCAAAAATTCAACGGAACATACCAAATGTGGAGTTACAATCAACTAACTAGCGATTCCGTTTGTGAAACGGCATTAACAGCGGAAAATTAACTATATTCACCAATAATAAGAATAAAATAAATACACAAATAAAGGCATGTGCCAATCGATTCGGTAAGAGTTACAGCATTCATTGTTAGCGTAAAACCTGCTGACCACTGAGAAACGGCCTTTGGTTATGCTTCTAGGATAACCGGGAATTAGCTCGCTAACTTTAGCTTATGACAATAAGATCACTACCCAACAGGCCAATAATTCTACCTAGATTTTCAATTTACTAATTTCGTCCCACATTGAATCCCCCTGCTCCTACGTTAATATTACATCTCGACAGTTTATAGCACATTTTGACGGATAACATTACCTATCTACATTGTTAGGCGACATATCGAACTGCGTAAAACATGCTAGGTACAAGGAAGCGTGTTGATGGCAACCAACATTAGGTCACGTTACATAGCTACTACAATATTAGCCTAGCTATAAACCCAAGCACTACATTTAAATTATAAACTACCCATTTTGAGATTTATAACATTACTTATTGTACAATAAAACTAGTATAGAACCTGGTAATTTGGTAGAAATAAGAACAAACAGATACCGTCTACAAAGCCAGCCAGCTAACGTGACGGTAGAGTTCACGTTGACACTACGGATAGCTAGGTTTCGAAATTAAGCTAGGCTACCTATAGTAGCAGACCGAAAACACACAATGGTCTACTGTCTTTGTGCTCAGAGATATTATAATATTACACAAAGAGTTTGTTTTTTCTTTACCGTTTGCACGCCCAGTTCCGTGTCCGCCGATTGCGAGGTTAGGCCTGTTAGAAATGTCGCACACCTAATCTTGCAGTGCGCAACCAAGCAACCAGTGATCTTGCTCCCTTTTCAGGTACTTCCGCGCGCCACCGCAATCAACAGGAAGGACGACCATGTATGGAAGTTATGATAAGTCCAGAGCCAGCAAAATATTAAGCAACACAAAAAAGAATTCACCTTTATCTACATAGTTCTTTTTCAACATATCAGATTTCGTAAAATATGTTATATTATCAGCTCATATTATCATCAGCTTATATTATATCATGTTGAATTATCGGTGACATAGATCACTTTCTAAATTATACCCCAAATTCTATAATATTTTTACAGATGCCAGTACCACTTGACAATTTCTCTGGGCAATAGTTATTATTATTATTATTATTATTATTATTATTATTATTATTATTATTTCTTGCAATGGGTGCATTTTCATTTTTGTATGATGGCACCTGCAACTCAATAACTCACTCAACTCAATCACTAAATCTAGCCTAACAAATGAATGTGTCATTAAATAATCCACTAATCCAAACGCAAACATATTCACATCATAATATGATGTGTAAAAAAGGTTATTGTGTACAAGACATAGCAACACATATTATGGCACAAAGTCAGAGCCAAAAGTATTCAGTCACAACTCACAAAATATTTATAAAACGGAAATTTATGAAAGTAATAGTGATTTAAATAATTACACCTCAATTTAGTGTAGGCTAACTGATATAGATACAAATGACTTTTATTTTGCTATAAAATTACATACCCAATGCCTTATTGCATTACCTTGTTCCCCAACACTTTGGCGTATGAACAGACATCTAATTTTAAATTATATATATTTTTTCTTTCACAATAAACATCCAACATAAGTTCAACAGAGAATGCTACAACTATGCTAGCATTAGCCATTTATTAGGCTACTTATTGACTAATGTCTGACTGATAGCGTCTTGGTTAGCTATTTCATGTTAAAATGCCTTAGTCTAGCTGTTTTGCTGCCCTATAGGCCAGATGAGTTTATCTTTTATAGAAAAACCAAAGTTAAAAAAAAAAAACCCATTGCGATATCCCCTGGGCCTGTCGTAGACTATAACCTATAACCAATAATAAAATATTTGAGTAATGCTGAGCAAAGTATTTCTACAACTACTACCACTATCTTATTCTTATTCCAAAAACACACTTCGACACAGTTGAAAATAAAATAAATATATTTGTTAAGATCAGCTGGAGTTTTTAAAGACACAATACACATCATGCCATTTTCTCAAAATTATGCATCCTCTGTTTCAGCAATTCTGTTTCATTTGTAAAATGTACCATTTTTTGTTTTTCTGTATATATTTATTTATTTATATATTACATCTTGTATACTATTCAATCATTACTCAGGCAGAGAGAAATAACCACATACGGTGCACAGAAATTCCACAAGTAAGACATGGGGCAGAGCACCCCAACACAAAGACAAACACAAGACAACCTTATATTTTAGTTCACAAAGAAATGGTTGACATCAAGACATAGATGAAACAAATCAAGTCACTTAACCAACATTTGTAAAAGTAAAATTGTTGTTGTTAACATAATTACAGGAATTTGAATAAAGTGGCCCATCTTTTTCAGCCCACTGACCAGCCTCAGTGGTTTCACAGTTCACAGCATAGACAAGAGAGCCATCAATCTGAAGAAAAGACCAGATTGTGGACTGTAAACCTAGACATCAACATCAGGGCATGCGCACAAATCAACAGAGATCATGCACATTACATGTACAAATAGTGGAAAGTAGTCACAAACACTGGCACAGGCAGTGGTAAACAGAAGGGTGTTGCTGTTCCAGCCCAAGACATTTGGGTTGGGATTTAAGATTTATGTTGTGTCATGTCCTCAAATCCACTTGAGTACTCCACCAACCTGAAAACCCACTAAGTAGATGGCATTGTTCACACATTTGTCTATGCCTGAATTCTTGGCCTAACAGGACGTATAGACTAAGTAAACTGATTGGCAACCTTTCAGAGAAAGTATGTCTTTTCAGTACACTTCTAAACTCATGTCATTGTAATCTCATTCTCAAAGTCTTTGAGTGGATTTTCAATGTAGATAAAAATGAAGATAAAATAACAATGAAGAATGAATTGTAAAATGTTTTGATTTTATGAAAGACAACCGTTCTATCAATTAATCAATCAATCTATAAGACCATATATCGAATAGTGTAAGGCTGTCTATACTGTGTAGATATCAATACAAATTAGGCTGTGTAGAATTAAATAAGCCTTTTTGATGTGCATTGCTTGAAGTTTTCCGGTGGAAAATTTTTTTAAAAATGTGCACTAGTCCGATAAGCATTTCAAAGAAGGCCACTGCCTGATTAGTGGTTCAACAGACTGATAGAAAAAATAAAAAAAAAACACATTTTACAACAATCTTTGAAGTACTCCAGGTTGGAAAAACAGCCTAAAGCAGGTTCCGTTATATGATCAAGTCACCTCAGGACTATTTGATTTATGTACCATTTTAGTCAAGCCAGGGCAGAGACAATCAGTCTCTCTGAAGGTGGGAAGCAGAAACAGTGTAAGCTATACATATTTCAAACAGCAGACCACATACAAAAATTGAATAAAAGAAGTTTGCATGTCTCAGTTCAAAATGATCTCATGTGGTATGACTGCACTCGCATATTCGTTGACTGACCTGCACAACCTCTAGAGTCAATTCCCCCTGCCCCCTTAGGCAACTTATAGTTCCAGGTCAACAGCTAAAACAATACTTTCTTTGAGATATCAAACAAGATATGTAGTAAATTCAAACATTTTACTGAAATACTGGGAGTTAACCAATACATTTCTTGCATTAACAAATAGTTTGATTTAAAAGGTATGCAACGACCAGGTTAATCAAACAAACAAACCTATAGTGAAAACAGGGCTAATTCCACAAGTCCTTCAAGTGAATAATTTGCTGTAATTCTAGGGTTTAGGAGCCAGATTAAATGTGAATGGGGAGCTTTAACTAGAGCACTGTTTTGCCTGCATCTGCAGGGAAACGATATTGCACATTATCTCAATTATTTTGGTATCTAGTGTTCTCAAAAAAACCCTCCTAAAGAAGAAACAAAAGCAAAAATATATACAAAAATACTCTATGCAACTCAGCCAACATCTTTACCTTAAAACAAACATTGGAATCTTCTTAAGGCAGTATCTGGGTAAATCAGGGTATAAAAATGTATATTGTACATTACATCAGACTATTTAACAGTCTCTTGGAGTGAATTAGAAGCAAAATGAATGTTTTAAGCACATGGTCAAGGCCTATCCATTTCAGTCAGCTATGTAGAGCCCACATGGTCCCTTCAAAAAAAGACCCTCAACTATACGCATGGCTAGCAATACATGCCCTTAACTTTCCACACCCAGGGTTTTTTACTCCAGCCAGGGCATACCAGTTGCTGTAAAAGTCTAGACAAGTCATTAATGGCAGACCAGACAAGATTTTGGATGGAATGGTAATGCAAAGATTCATTTTTCATGTAGAACAAAAAAGATGTTATTGATGACATTTTTTTGCACATGATACCAACAAACAAGTAGGTATATCATATGAACAGTATGAGTGAAGAATTTGATGAGTTGCAGGATTTGACTCAGAGGCTTAAAGCAGTGTCTCCAATTTCATTTTTCAACCTACCTCCTTTAGCATCACCCTCCACACATGCTTTTATAGGTAATCCATGCCATTACATTGCTGCCACTGTATATTCTATCATGCATTTTCACCCATACATCACAACAAAGCATCAGTCCATGCTGAGAAGGGGCTTTTCCACAGACACGTGTCACAAATCCACAGGTTTCCACAAACATAAACAAGTATCACTTGACAGGCAAACAACATGTAAAACCCAGCACAGATGCAGATTGAACATTGGCCTGTGAAGGGCAACGTCATTCAACTCCATCACAGCAGGACCTATCTGGCTCTCTTCTCTGCCTGAAGACTATTTGAAGAAGGAGTGTTTGAATAGAGCAGTATATAAATTCACCTTTACCTTCTGTATACTGCAAAATAAAAAAAGCATTTGTGGTCCTAAAAAATAAAACCAAAGAATGAAGAATAAAAAGGTGAGGCCATTTGCATTTTACAGTGTTAAAGTGGCTAAAGTGTGAAAAGAATTAAACAGTGACAACAATACAACAGAAAGTGGACCAACAGAGAGAGGAGAAGAAAATTATGAAAGGGTTTGGATGGCGCAGACATTCAAGACGTGGGGGTGGGGTATATGTGGGGAGCGGGGGTGGGGGACAGTCACTCAGATGGGAAACCAGGTCAGAGTTATGTCAAAGCTTTATTTACAATGCCCAATGTGCCAGCGAGATAAAGTCAAGCCTCTACCCTGGTGCTATAGCTGAAGTCCCAGGTAGCAGAGGTGATTGGCATTAGGGCCCAGGCAGCACCAGAACCAAGGAACCATCCTCGGGGGAGTCGGGCCATTTCAAAGCCCAGGATCTCATTGCAGCCACATTACTGGTTGCAAACTTAACAAATAACTATTATTGAAGATATCTTAAAAATAAATACATAAATAAATAAATTATCCATCCATCTATGGCTGAAATAAGATAAGAAGAGAGCGACTTTACTAGATATATGAAATCACTTGGCCTCCTTACAGTTCATGTTCAGCAATGCTCTCTAGTTCAGACTCCTTCCTTCCCATCTACGATAAGTAGAGACACACGGGGCTTTTCTGTCCTGAACACCCAAAAGGTTACCGGCTGATCTATTGATTCATCAGTGAAAGAAAATGAACTGGAGATTCGTATTTACATAGACAAACTGCCTGGGTCAGTTCATCATCTTCATAATCATAATCTTGTCTCTTTTCTCACAGTCAACTGTTTTTTCTCTTCTAACTTAGGCCAACCAGTTGTTACTAAATATGACACCTTCTCTTGTTCTACCTTGTTGTTCCTGTGTGATAAACCATTTCCATATACCTGATGGATATCCAATGTGCTTCATCCCACACACTTTTACTTCAATGGAGCTTCTGCTTTTGCATGGCCCCCACAAGCCAGAGGAGAACATCATGTCCACATGTGCTGCACACTGACCATGAACTCACAGGCCATGAGCAAGACCAGCAGTTCAAGGAATTTTCCCAGCGCAAAGTAGTTCCTCTATTCATTCTGACACTGTGGGAAAGAGAGGCACAGATGGTCCCAACAACACGCACCTCTTTTCTTTGGTCCTCCTCTTTGACACTGTGGTATTCTTTCCCTACCTGCATTGTTTTCATCTTGGTCATATCATACCTTCCTTATTAGCACTACATTCCGTCAGCCGTTTGTTTTCTGTCTGTCGTCTTTCTACATTCCACTCAGTCTGAAACTTCCCTTCTCTCAGTCTGCAACCCTTCTTGTTTACTGGTGCAAGCCTGGGTGTCGTAAATCAACTGGGACGGATTGATGTGAAATGTGAGCTGCAGTGTCAATTTATATTTGAAACGTTTCCTGAAGGCCTTGCCAATTCGTATAATTATGTCAGTGTACGTCTGCAATGGTGTTGTGTTAAAAAACGACAGGTTTCTTGACCTAGTGTTTGTGTGTGTGTGTATGTGCACATGTGTATGTGTGTTTATGTGTGGACATGGAGTGTTAGAGATGTGCGCAATTGTGAATGCTTGTTTGGTTTAGAGAAGTGTGCTGGGGCTCTATCTCTCCCTGCCCAGGTTTAGAAGCCCTCGATGCGGCAGTAGGCCTCCAGGCTGGAGAAGAGGATGTAGAGGAGCCAGAGTGAGAGGAAGAGGAGAGTGGTGAGCAGGCGAGGGATCCGTGCCCCTCCCAGCTCGCCCCCAATTGAGGGCCGGCGGCGGAAGAGCAGCACGCCCATGGCGAAGAAGGCGAAGATGGTGAAAAGCGTGACGGAGAAGGCCAGGGAGCCTGGGTTCACCTTGAAGGGACGGTTTTGTACCTTCCAGTAGATGGCAGCCACTGACCACGCCACTCCGATACCCAGGAACACATTCACAGCATTGCTGCCTGTCACGTTGCCCACCGATGCATCTGCATACTGATCCTGTGTGGCGGCCACCTTACTGGCAAAGGTGTCTGGACCACAAGGAAGACAAAACAAAACCAAAGCATGACAAGCATGACATGACAAAAAGACAACACAATGACAGATACTTGGCTAAGACCCAAAGAACAAATGACAAGGATTCTTAAAACAAAGGAATCCAAAACCTGATGTGTGTTATGAAAATATATAATATCTATCTGCATGACACACATCACATGAATCTATCATATGTCTGTTAGCAACTCTGTGTTATCTGTGTTTGTTAAGCATTATACAATGTTTCTGTCAACTGACTGTCAAGGATCCTATTCCATCTTGGCTATATTGTAAAAACAATGTTTCAGATTTATTTTCTTTTATGTAAACAGTTATATTTCAGAATTCTGAATATCTGAATAAATGGTTAATAAATAATCAGCTCTTGGTAGGCCTCCTGGATTTTTATTTTCACCTGCAACTAGTAGAATCAGCTGATATATATATTGGCAAAACATTTGGTGCTGAAGAAACTGAGAAAGTGCAGTGTATCCTACCAGATAAGGAGTTATAATAAAGAACAGCTGTGGCCCTGACAATCAGCCCAAGTTGTGATCTTATTATAGTAACAAAGAAAAGGTTCACCTCCTGCCATGTGGCCCATCATGTTTGCATCACTCAAACACCTAGCCTAGCTTTGTGTGGTGGGATCTACACAACAGTAATAGGAGGGGGTAGGCTGTGAAGTAGTTATCGTCTCAAAGAAGTGAGATAACTTCATTACCATACAACCTACCAGACAAGAAAATAGATTTGCATTATAAAAGCCTGAGTCATTCACATTGGGAAAGTAGGAGACACCCTTAAGTGTCTTCTACAGCAGAAACATCAGTTCTATGGATTCTGCAGGGTTATAAACAGTATGCTTGAAATGAAGACCAATGTGAGGCTGTGGAATCTTCAGAGAAATGTATCAACTCATGTGAAAACACACAGTTGCAAACAGGAGCAACTACTGAATAGAAATCACTACACAGACTTAAGATGTAAATGTATGTAAGTGCATAATATGTTCTGTAGAACTCTGTGGGACAAAACAATAAGGTTATGAGCTGCATAGGTAGGACATGGAAAATTATTTGTCTGTATTCCATATGTGTCACATGCCTTTTGCATGTAGTTGAAGTTTTGCAAAAGAAGTAAACAGCAAGTTGGAGTCAGCTAACTGCCATTACCCAAAAGTCTTTGTACATTTGTCAGTGTGCTTTGTGATGTGATGTAAAAACTTTCTCCCATACCTGGTAGTGAGGTGCCCAATGCTACAAAGACCACAGCAGTGACCGTGTCCCTCAGCCCTACTGTGCAGCCAAAGTAGGAGGCCAGGTCACCGATAATGGCAGTGAGGAGGCCAATAACGCTGATGGAGACGATGAAGCATGCCCAACCATTCCAGTACTCAGTGGGGGGCACACAGGCAAAAAGAACCTTCCAGAACACAGTCAGAAAGTGCATGACATAGTCGGAACAAGAGGGCAAACGCTCTTCACGACCTTCATCGTCCTCCTCATCTCCATCACCTGAAGAGACATCACATATACAGTATTAACTGATCAACTTTCATGCACAGGAAATAAACTAGGCATGGATGAAACAGTAACGGCATATAGACATATAGGGCAACCGTATAAATGAAAAGGAAAATACCATGAGACATAAAGCAGAAATCGTTGATCTTTGTTGAGGGTGTTGAATTTTTATAGACTAACTTCCGTTTTGAGATGTTTGTAATGGAGCTTAGCACTTGTGAATCCTGCTTCAATAGTGGTCACACGTGTATATACCATGGGAGAGAAGGCCTAGTAGTTGGATGTCACCCTTATTGGGGCAACCTGTAGGCTAGTGATAGCCCCAAAAATCTGAGATACCCCTACCAAAGGTACTAAACCCAGCAGTCTTTTCACTCATCTTTAAGGTCTAAAAATGAAAGCCCTTTTGATATATCATAGCCTATCTGAAGATGTAACTTGACCATCAAGTTGTCAGGGACTATTTGAATAGCAGGTTCCTCTATAACCATTTGGAAAAGGTTAGCAATGTTTTTTTTTTTTTTTCATTTTAATTTTATATGACAGGGTGAGATTGTAGATGAAAGATGTGCCTGATGCTTAATTCATTGGACTGAAGGATAGCATGACATGCAACGTTTATAAGGATTGCTTAAGAAATGCAAAAAGATGTTTAAATTCATTTCTGAAAAAGGTACAACAACTGGTTCACTGCTGTTGGCTAATTTTCTTATTCTTTTCCCACCATTGACAGCATTTGTGACATCAAACAAGCCAAGTGTCAACTTGGTTTGAAACACACTACCCCATTCAGTCCAATAGAGGGCAGTGTACAACCATGTAAAATGATACACTTCTATATGGCCTATGGTTAAGGTGGTCTTGTCCTTAGCAGAGAATATAAACATTGAGGTGAGCTTCTGTTATTTTGTTGGTGGAACACTCTTTACAGCCATTATGGTTCTTCCACTTATTGCTACAAGAATATGTATTAAACTGCATGAAACAGATGCAGATCTCATCTCCCTTTCTATCAACACCATGTGTGCTGAGTGCAGTAGGAGTGGGAGATCATTAGATTGAGGAGAAAGTCAACACCATTGTGGGGCTAATTATCTGTTACCATGACAGAAATGAGGGAATTAGAGTGACACAGACACACACACACACACACACACACACACATAATTAGTCACACTAACAAAAGCAGACAGAAATACATGCACAAATAACTGTCTACAGCTGACATCCAACAGCAAGAAAAGTGATGGCGATGGTGAAAAAGCCTTGAACACACCTGCACTGACAGTAACAGCTTCAACAAACTGTTCCCTCCAGGAATGTGTGCCAATTACAAGGGCCAAGTTGGTCTTCTTGATGAGTTTGTCCACAGTGCTCTAGCAAACACAAACACACATGAACAAACACGTGAGTGAGCTAGCTAAAAGCATTTAAACCGCACAGGCAATAGGGAGCATAGATCTCCATCACTTCCATCTAAGAAATTTTGAATAGGAATGAATACATAGAAACCCAGAGACTGGGTATCAGTCAATAGTTCACATATGATGTTTGTGAGTTTTGATTTATGGTGACATTCATAAACCTAGATGAGAGTGTAGTCTCATGTAGAATATTAGCTTTCAAATTTATAACATAGGCCTACGTGAAATTTATGGGTACATATCAGAGGGGACCAGAAAATCATTTTGATCTCTCCATTGACACCCACTCATATTTTCAGAGTACAGTAGGTTCAGTGGACCAGAAGTAACTTAGACTCCCTGTAGCCAAGAGCAACACTGCCCAACTCGGAATTCGGATCAGACACAGAGGACACAAGAGTGGCCATATATTGTGTTTTAGAACCCCAGGATATACTGCATTGGCTTGTACTGATGTACTCTAACCTTGTCCTCCTTAAACAAATACATACTGTGGAATAAATGTTTTCTCTCATTTATTATTCATAGAGCTCTGAGAACAATGTAGATGTTTACACAGCTAGTCAAAAGACTAAGTGGAAAACCGGATACTTTATTGAACTGCTTTTCAAGCTAGCCCACCAATAAGACTTTTACATGATTCAGCCCAAGAGTTTATATACAGGCTCATTTGCTATCTGCAGGGATCCAGGGATGACAAGAAAACCAATCAAACTGCAGTGTCGTGCCAAGCATCATTTGGTGCAGAGCAAACACTTGGCACATTATTCCAGTACTGAGAAGCTCTATTTCATCTTGTGGCGCTCATTGGCTCAGTGTGCGTACTCATATGGCCATGCATTTTTATGTGACCTACATCTTCAGCAAGCACTTGGGAATATCACTGCTGCTATCTCTGTGTATCTCTGTGCATTTGTGTTAGTATCCAATACCATGTGTTGGTGAAACTGAGGGAGAGTATTGAGGGGGTGTACCTTAAACTCATAGGACTCTTCGATGACCACCTCCATGCGACTGTGCTCCCCCAAGATGGGCTTCCCCATCTCAGCAATGCGCCTGGCCTCCTCTTCCTCTGCACTCATCTGGCCCTCTGGATCCTCTGGGAGACAGGAAGGGATAGAATAAGAAAGAGAGAGAGAGAAAGAGAGAGATGGAATAAGAGAAAGTGAAAGAGGGATGAAGGCACACAGAGAGAGAGAGTGAGAGAGGGAGAGAAAGAGAATTGAAGTCAGATGGAGTACAGAACAGGACAAAGAAAGGAGACAAAGAAAGAGGGGGATGATTGGAGAGAGGACAGAGTATGTTTTACCTTAATACTTCACACAGAGCAGATCAAAAGATATTGAAGTAACCACATCAAGCAGCAGCGGGAAAGACAAGGAGAGAGTGCAGGGGTACAGAAAGAAGTAGAAGAAAGGGTGATGAGTGTGAAAGGGGGCTGATGAAATGAAACCATGGACATGGTATATGCACACAGAGAGTGTGAGAGATTGCACAGTCTGTCCATCAGTCACACTCAGCCACACAGCGAGTATTCAAGTCTCAAGCCAGACACATGGATGACATGGATCGACAAAGACAGACAGTAAAATGCTTCTCCCTAACAGCTTAGTGATGGAGTTACAGCCTCTGTTAGCCTAGTCAGGAGATGAGCTTGCGGTGCAACAAGGACAAAAGAAAAGATTGTAGTCTGGTAGTAGCGGTACATGCTACGCCCCATCATCATATGACCACAGCTCTACATACTGTAAGAACCAACTTTGACTGCAGCACCACATCTGGCTTCCTGCCACAGAAGCAACATTTTCAAATGATCTCAAAATACTTGTTTAGGGGTGTTCAGCAATCAGCAGGTCCCAAGCTGCTTTCAGATTCTAACTTTGTTTTTAGCCATCAAACAAGGCATTGCTTTGATTTGGTAGGTCTGCTGTACTGTATTATCACTTACATATTTGTACATTAAAAGACTACTATTGTTTCAAATGGACTTTGTAAGGTGACTGCTAATCGTGAGAGAGTTGCCGGTGGAATATAATGTGGACTGTGTTTGAATGTGTGCGGCTGAGAATGAGATATTTTTTCAGTTCACTGGCCTATTGGCATAATGCACGACTAATGTAAAAGTTATACAGAACAAGGAGCTTACCTTGTGACAGCATATTGATGCAGAAACACCAAACAGTGAAGTGTTTGATTTTAAGTATTGGTGTTTTCTGTCTGTTGGATGCTTGACCGTTGCACTGGCTGTATTATGCTGTAAAAATCAATTGGTGCATGATGAGATGTTGTGTAACACTATTGTATGCAGGAGTGTACTGTAATAGAATATTCTTATGTACTGATTATTTGGTTGGCTCTTGGGGGCAGGAGTCAGGGGCATCATTACCTGTGGCCAGGTAATGGGAAATGAGAACACAGACCCCTTGGGGTGAGAGAACACCTCTGTTGTTATTATATGTTTAGATTATGTTTTGAGGACAAATATTATTTCACATTTAGTGTTCAGTTTATCCTGTTTGTCCACCTGCTGGCTGTTTAAAAAATATTGTGTTCTTTTGCAATGGAACCATTTTGTCCTGGTCAGTACCTCTGCCGCTACTTCACAGTCACACAGACATACAAACACACAGTGACACATCAGACATACAAACACAGACTGACATCTAGACACTGAAAGCATGAACGTGGGGAAACAGCTTGGTGAAAAGCAGGGAAGCTCACAGGAAGCCTAGACAAAAATTTGACACCACACATCTGGGAAGTAGCAAAACATTTCTGCCGCCCCGTCCACACCATGAGACAGATCTCAGCTTGGCACTGCATGAGGTAGGTAGCCTTTTTATTACTACAATTATACATTCATACCAACACACATACACACACACACACATACACACACACACACGCACACACGCACACACACACACACACACACACACACACACACACACAGACCAAACGGAACAATGGCCAGACTCTCACACTTGGCTGCTTCTGGCTGTTCAGCAAAATGGCAGAGCCAAGATCATTTGTCTGCCTCTGCTTCCTCGAGCAGGGACTCTAATTATCACATGAAGAGCAGGGCCACTGCAGCCTCACTGTTTCCATGACACTTTGCCCTTGTAACAGTAATGTTCACCACACAAAAGCTTTTGGTTGATTCTTAACAAAAAACAGGACTCTACATAAATTGTTTTATTGTCCTGGTGCCATATTTCTTCACTGGCCCTCAAGGTGCAGTTTTGTCTTTTATTCTGTTACTGAGTAATACGATTAACTCAGGCGCCTAAAACACTGTAAACAGAAGGTGCATTAGAAGGCAGTGTCTATTCCTGTGTTTCATGATCTTTAACAAAATCACAGGTCTCAGACCAGCATTAGCCCCAGTGACAGAGGGCCAGTGCCTGTGATATTAATTAGTCTATAGTGCTCACTGCGTTGTATAGGGGGCATACTGAATGTCTCAGTGGAATGAGAGAACTGCCTCGTAGTCACTGGGCCAACCTTGACGCAAGTCCACCACAGCCGCTGAATGTAGCGAGAAGCATTGCAGAGACTTTCCCTGTGCTAGTGTAGAGATAGATACTGTACCATCACATGCCTCGTGAGGAGCTGGGAAACTATTCTTCGGAGTAGACAAGGTGCCTCACCCCTGGCAGTCTAGCCTGATCTGTTAATAGGGAACATCTAGGACAGAATAGCTGTTTAATGAATGTGTTAGAAATAGTGTAATAAACTGGAGATCATCTCACATGGCAGTGAGGTGCCTGAACCTTTATCTTCATAGCCTACTCTTTCCTCAAATGATTCCTTAACTTTGCTTTTTATATCAATTTATTTTTATTTCTCCCATCCTCAACTTGACCCTGACCATCTATATCTCTCTCATGCAACCATGCACCACATGTGGAAAGGTACTGCATTTTCACCCCAGACATTCAACCAATAATGTATGTGAGCATATATAATACCCTTTTCTATGGCAATTGTTTTGTGTTATTAATTTTAAAAAGGCAGTAATTATTTTATCTGGCATGACTGAACCCAAACATAATTAAATTCATTTTTGTATGATTCGAAATCGCTGGGGGCCAAGGGGTGAAAGCGGTGGACCGCAACAATTCGTCTCAGCCCGCTCATGACTGGTGGGGGTGGGGGGGCTGCAGACGACATTAAAAGGGAGGGGGCAGGCTGGAGTAGGCTGGAGGATGGTGTAGGAGGAGATGGAGGAGGAGGAGGAGGAAGAGGGGAGCAGGCTGGGGAAGGGGATGGAATAGGAGCTGGAGGGGGGGTTACAGTACCTTGGTTGAGTAGCAAAGCTGTGGAGGAAATGAAAGAAGAGAGGTGAGAGGTTAGTTTCCTGTTCTCTGTCTCCTGACAAGCTGACTCAGTGATGTGTGACCAGTGGTGGGGGTTATCATGCCTTTAGTAACGTTACTCCTGTTCATTAGTGAGGAGATGAGGGTTAACAGCGAGACTGCAGACTTGGGGGATAGAGTTTCCCTTAACCAATAGCTCAGCTTGCACTTGCTTAGAAACACACTAACTCACTGGCACAGCCCAATCTCCAGTGCAAAGTAGCACATGTGCTTATATGTTAGTCAAATCAAATTCTGTGAATTATGAGGACGAACTGGGCTTCTGAATTAGCCAAACTTTGATTAAAGTAATAAAAGCCTCCATATAAGTACACACAGACACAGACACAGACACAGACACACACACACACACACACACACAGAAGCACAGAGAGACACTAACCTGAGATTCCCCTCTTCAGCCAACGTGGTTCATCCAGCACTAGAAAGAAATTTTCATGCTTCTCATACTCCTCGTCATCTATGATGCGTACTTGAATTGTTTGACTGCGTTCAAACACACACACACACACACACACACACACAATATTGTTTGTTACCCAAATGAAAGGTTTATGCTCAATTAAACAATAAGGAAGACAAGAAGATTTTCATAAGATCCCCCACACACAAAATCTCCACTAATCCCACCCACCAACACACACATGCACACACACACACACACCGATAACAAAGAAGGTGTACCAAACCCATGTTGAGACACAGCCAGACAAACAAATACTCTTCATTAATGCTTAATACATTGCCTCTAGGATTGGGAGAAATGCATGTTTTCTGCACACACACACACACACACACCATCATCATCATCATCATCATCATCACCATCATCATCACCATCATCATCATCATCCCCAGTGGCAGAGAACTATATGGAGTAGTCAGTCACCCAGACAGCTGAGCCATATCCCTCTCAGCAGGCCTGGTTCCCGGGCACTAGCTGATCAGCCAGAGCTCAGCACTTAAATCACTTCAGTGAGCCAGCGCCCACATCAATATTGTATCACACACACCATAAATTATTCACAGCAGGGCCACAGCACCTCCTCCCCAGGGCCTCTCATCAGCCCCTGCTCCACACCCCCCCAGCACACACACACATGCATAAACACACACACACACACACGCACACACACACACACACACACACACACACACACACACACATTTGTGTATGCATAGTATTGAATTTAAATGTGTCCACAGGTGTATGAGACATCTTTGGATCATCCCCAACATCAAAGAGTGGTTCTGAGGTCTGATGCTACCAACAGCTGGATTTGCTCAGAGCACATGAAGCCTGTCTTCTTTCTTGAACCCTCTAAGAGACACACACAAATCTGCAACACGGTTCCCTCATTGTGACCTTTAACCTGTGGTGCCTCAACCTTCACACTCACACAGGCTGAGATGTTTCAGGATTTATTCTGGGTAATTATCACACCAGACGCAGGGAAGTGTGTTGCGGGTAACCCCCAGTGAAACACTATGCAAACCCCCAATGGGCAGCGGCTCTTACAGGGTGCAACCAGACTCACCACTTACACCACAAGTACTGAGCTATTAGAAACCTGAACTTCCAACCCCAGAAGCCAGTCTCTCCACCTTCTCTCAAATGTCTCCCTCTCTCTCTGGTTTCTTATAAAGCAACGGAACCACGCACACCGGTGTAAAGCAGTCCGGGAAGTCACACTGTGGTGTTGTGATGTTCTACTCTGTGTTGCTATCAACTGGGATTCAAAACAGTTTGTCTCCATGAATGATGTATGAAGGTGAAGAGGGAGACTGAGTCACAATGTCTGTGCGTTCCCTCTTCTTCTGAGAGTCTTTCCAGGAAAGAAGGAAAGCTGAGTGATTAGCGTGATGCGCTGGTTATCCCTCATCAGTTTTTTTCTCACACACGCCTTTTGTTGTTCCATCACAAAACTCACTTAGTGTCTCCCACTCCACTAAGCTCAAATTCTCTCTCTCTCTCTCTCTCTCTCTCTCTTGCGCTCTTTCTTTCAGTCTCACCCCAGTCACACCTCAATCAAAATCTCTCCTGCTCTCTCAAACATGCAGTAAGGCGAGTCCTTCCCTCACGATTCATCTCAAATAAATCTCACCCTCCTCCAAGTATTCACACATTCACTCAAACTTTTCTTCTGTCCGTCATCATTCATTTCACATCCAACAAAATGTCTGACACTCTCTCTTTTTCCCAGATTCTCATTTAGTCGTCCCTCCCATTCTTGGCTCCAACACGACCTTCCTCAAGTACATTTTCTTACCAGGCTATTTATACAGCTTCACTGTTAAGCACTAAATGAAATATACATATATACAATCTTCACACTGGGCACCTCACATTTCCATATCTTTCACTTTCTTCATTCTTTATTTTAAGAAATTACACAATGCCTCATCGGAACGCTTTGGATATCACTTTACCTAGTAACAAAACCAGTCTACCAGATCTGGCCATTCAATAGAGAGAAACCATGGCTTGCTGAAGGTGATTACGTTTAAAAAGAGTGGATCAGCCCTTGATAGCCTGCCTTAACTGATGGCTTTCGAATTCTTTCGAATCAAATCCAGTCAATAGCATCAAATACAGACTAGAAATGTAGGGATAGACACGTGGAAGTGCCTTTTTGACCAAGGCATCAAGGCATGATCAGCAACTAATCTTGATACCCCCCCTTTAATTTTTCCTTCTAATAGTTGGTCCCTGAAACCCCGCTGGGACAACCTCAGTCTTAATGCCTCCTTTGGTTAGGGATGGTGCATGGCAAACCACCACTCCTCATGAGTCTCATTGGAAAGGATTGCCTCTGCTGTTACCTCCTGTCCAAGGCTTGGTGGCCACTGACCATCCCTGCAGTAATATTGCTTAGTTAACATCATGGACAAATTGCTATCTGAGCAAATAATTGTAATTTTCTGCATGATCCATGGCAGTTGGGTTAGCCCCTTGAGCAATGGATCGGCCATGAGATAATATTATTGTAAAAGGCCCTGTATAAATAATTTTTTTTTTTTTAAAAGAAGTGAGAGATATGTATGGCTTCAAAATAGAGGGTGCCTTTAACTTAATCAAAGACCTGTACACTTTATGTATCCACGTCTGTCTTTTGTTTCTTTTTCTTCTCTTGCTGGGGCTTTTTAGCACCCAGTCACTGATAAAAACACACACTCTCTTTCTTTCTCTCTCTCTTTCTCTCACACTCTTTCTGTCTGTGGTTGCAATCTCATTCTTGCTCACTCAGGCAGTGGATTGTTTTTCTTACGTGGTCTGATCGTTGACAAACTCCAGCTCTCCCCTCACGTCCTCATAGTCCACCCCGTTGCCCCTGGCGCTGCCTGCCTCCGTGTGGTATGGAAGGATGACGGTGCCCCGCGCCCCTGAGTTCCGCACCACCGTCACCTCCATGGTGCCCACGCTCTCGCTGACGCGCACCAGGCGTTCGCCGAAGGTGAAGATGCCGGCGTGGTCGTCGTCCAGGATGGTCACTGTGGCAACCAGAGGCTCGACCAGTCGCCCCTTTGGCACAGCGCCGTCCTCGTCACTCTCAAACATGCCCTCCGCATCCCCCACCCGCAGGTTCAGCAGACGCACAAAGAAGTGCTCGTCCTCCTCGAAGATGTCATCGTCAATGATGCCGACCTGAGAGAAAGACAAACAAAAGGAAAAAGAAGAGATAAAACAGATTAAGGGCGAGAGGGTAGAGAAGAAAATCGAAGGATGGGGTTAGGATAGAGTGAGTGCAGAATAAAGGAGGAGGAGAGGAAGTAGAAGTAAAAGACAAAAGAGGAGAGGAGATGTGGTGGCAGACACTTGAGAAAAAAGAATGGATGAAATAGGACAGAATGCTTTCCTCAACATTCTGCCACACATAGGGCCTGTAAAAGTCTTACTTTATATATTTCTGAACTGGCCAAAGCATTGAACAGCCTTTAGGTTTTATCCTGAATGAATTAGAGGTTAACTGCCCAATATTTGCAGCTGACCTTATAAAGATGTCATACTGACAAACAGCTTGTAAGCAAACACATTTTAGTTGAACCACATTATGTCACAATGAATCGGGTCAATCATGGTATCAGCAATCTGACCAAAATATAATCATGGCATTAGAAATCTGACCAAGTAACAATCAGACCACTTCCAGACAGACCAGCTATGATGGATAGCAAACATCATGTACACATATGAGCATAAACAGAGTGTTTCTAGCTGTCAAGTGTAACCTGGGTTTAGCTCACACTGGATGAAGCCAAATAAAGGAATGGGCTCCGGGGATATATTATAGCCTTAAAACTAATTAAAAGAGTAGTAGACTATCTAAAACGACTTTTGTCCCTGGGCTGACTTTACAGCCTTTACAGAATGTATTGCTTTTTAAACTGACATTATCTTTCAGCCGAAATTATGCTTGCTTGTCTTCTGTCACACAAGGTGAGAGTGAAATGAAACTGAGACTTCCAAACTTTCAAGTCTGAAATCATCTTCATTACACTGTCAGTCAAAATATTTGTTTGAAAATTATTGCTGGCTTCTACACCTACACATAACACATGTATTGGTGAGAATTCAGAACAGTAGTGTTGGTTACAAAAAAAACAACAATAGTAGAGAACTACAGTAAGATCCTTAGTTTAAAAATCAAGACTTGGTTGGTATGCCTTTGAAATAGCTTGTGAAATATGTGGTTATGTCTATGAAAAGCCAGAATGTTACGGTCACAGGAGAAAAGTTCCATCAGACTGAGAGGGAGAGCGGGTTATCTACTTATCACACACACAAATAAACACACACAACCGAACACTTGTTCATTTGATTGTTCATCAGGCGCATGGCATGCAAAGGCATTTGAGCATGACACATTTTACCACATTTCCTGTACATGGCCACGCTCATACACATACATTTTTCTTTTACTGCATTTCACACACACCTGAGGCTGTTTACAGGGGACAACAGACTGAATCAAATTTTTTCCCCTCGTTTCTTTCTATATCCCTTTTTCCATTAGGGCCATCCCATTTGCTGCTTCAAAAGACAAACATAGTGACACGCATTGCCCGTTGCCAACACAGTTTGGCAGAGATGCAGAATTTCATGACCCCTTTAAACACAACCAAACTGGATCTCAGGTCATGTTTACTGATCTTTGACTTGTTTCTGTTCTCTTGCGGAAACCCATGGTTTGCAGATGTTTCTTTCAAATTAGACATGAGAAATTAATATTTATTATAATAATGAAAGGCTTTCAAGTAAATCTTTAAAAATAATTTATGGCCCTCATACTCAACTGTTGGTTATGGTTATGTTTTAACAATACATGTGTGGTTTATGTAAACATGCCTGAGATTGATTGAAAACTTCTGCATCAAATCTGTCTGTTATATCACATTTGCTCAAATGGTTTTAAGAGATAATGTGGGCTTTTTGTGGGGGAAATAATATTTTACTTGGTCGCATTGTAGTCAGCATGAAACCTGAGACTGAGTCGGTCAGGTTGCAGCAAACTAAAATATTTTACAGATGAAAATTTTACGGATGACCTAATTCTGCCTCCAACACAGTCACACTGGCCTTCTGGCCTCTCCTCCTCTACCATCTTCCATTGCATTTAAAATCTTTAAATTATATTATTATTTAGAGGAAAATAAAATTCCAGACTCCTTAAGGTTCCTCCAACTTAAGGCCCTGGTAACTCAATCACCCATTTCCCCCCACTATGACACCCCTGTTCTCCTCCTCCCTTGCCACTCTCTTTCACTCTCTCTCTTTCACTCCCTCTCTCTCTTTCTTTCACCGCAGTCTCCTCTCACCTTGATCTCCTTGCTTGTTTCTCCCGGCTTGAACACCACCGTTCCCTCGGCGTACTTGTAGTCGGAGCCAGCGTTGGCTGAACCGTCTTCGGTGCGGTAGTCCACGTAGAAGGTGCTTTCCTCAGCGCCCCCCCGACAGACCACAGCCAGCGTCAGCACGCCACAGTTCTCCATGCACTGGTAATGGGAGCTCTCGAAGGACAGCCGGCTGCAGATGGCCAGGTCGTCCTCCACGCCTGCACCTTCCTCACCCTCCCCTGTGGCGGCAGCACGCTTGGACTGGTCGGCTGCGTGCTTCTTGAGCACGTTGCCAGCACCGATCATCATGCGTGTGGCCTGGACGCGGTAGAACGCGCGGCTCTTCTGCTGGTGCAGCAGGGCGTAGTAGTTGGCCAGCTCCACCAGTTGGTCCAGCTCCTTGTCTGGATACTTCTGCTTCAGGTCCTTCAGGATGCGGATGACCTAATGATGGGAAGACACACACACACACACACACACACACACACACACACACACACACACA
>JAGFZM010000072.1:48155-81456 GCA_017657215.1 Limnothrissa miodon
ACACACACACACACACACACACACACACACACACACACACACACACACACCTTAGTTCACCACAAATACATCCTTTTGGCAAAATGCACTTCTCTCAAACAGACAAACCACAAACCCATTTATGAAATTTGACCTTTCACTGTAACTACTGTAGTATGCCAAAGAAAATGTCCAACTTCAAACTCCAAACACACTACTATAACAACATAACAACATATATAAGAACCTTGTCTCTGTTTTAGAGTGTTTTACATTCACTGTCCTCTGCATATTCACCCTAGGGTTAGGGTGCCTATAGGTGTGTGTGTGTTTGTGTTTGTGTGTTTGTGTGTTTGTGTGTGCGTCTCCGTATGTGTTTGGGTCCTCTCCTGCTCACCTCTTTGCGGCTCTCGTCTAGATCCCTCGTGTTGTCCACATTGACGGTGGTGCTGTTGGAGTTGGGCAGGATGGAACCTCCACCCGCCGTGTTGTTGCCAGTATCCTGGGTGTTTTCAGCTGGTCCCACTGCACCCCCAGAGTGGGGGAACTTGCCGTCCATGATCATGCCCTCCATGCCCTTAGGGGTCATCTCCCCCTCCGTCTCTACCACGATGCCATGCCGCTTGTCTGCCCGGTAACGCTTGGACATGTACTTGTAAAAGAGGAGGCGGCGGTCGGCAACCCAGGCAAGGATCACACACACAGGGAAGTAGCAGAGAGTGACAAGGGCCTCCCACACCTGCAGTAACACACACACACACACACACACCCTCAGTTTTATTAACGGAAATGTTCTCACTTCCTCATTTCTTACCTGGTCTTACCTGTGTATGTGCAGACACCATGGAGCAAGGCATGTTCTGAGCATAACTTGGCCAGCTTTAAAATGCATTATAGCAGTCTAATATCACACACACACACACATCCCAGTCACAAAAATGCTGATGCTTATTTGTTTACACATTTACACATCTCTTCCCTGGTGGTGCCTTGGATCTTTGAGGAGAGCCCAACTGATCCAAACAACATCCATCCAGCAGCACAGCAGAAGCTCCCCCCCTCCACAGCAGGCCACTGATACAGGCTGCTGGAAGCACCCAAAGCTCCATAAATCACCTGCACAAGATCTCCGCTGGCCGCTCATCTACAGCTCGCACATAACATTCATCATCATTACGCGCATGCACTGTCTAATCGTTCCCACTACACCCACACACGTACATGATAACATCCATGTCCAAAAACCAAACACGTGAGCTAGCGGAAGCGACATGCACACGTAAACACAAGTTTTCTGCAACCCCGTTTGCACAGACCCACCTCCACCACTCCAGGTGTGATGACGGACAGGATGATGTAGAGCCAGATGTAGGCGAAGATGCTCCAGAAGGCGGTGACAAAGAACACGCGCAGGTGCTTGATCTTACGCGACTCCCCGTCCGGGATGACCCACACGCAGATGCCGATGATCACAAACATGTTGAAGGCCGCACTGCCGACGATGGTGCCAGGGCCCAGCTCCCCGGACTCGAAACCATGCCCACACACCTGCCAAGGTCGCCACACAGAGCACATGCACCATTACTGTCTCACGCACACCTGAGCCCACTAATTAGAGCAAGCCCGTAAGGGGAATTACATTTATTTTATTCATACTGGAATGTTCTCACTCCCTACTCCTCATTTGTTAGCTGGTACTTGTACATGTGCAAATGCCATGGTGCAAGGAATGTTCTGAGCATGCCTTGGCCAGCTTTAAAAAAGGCAAATGTATTATGGCAGTCTAATATAATCCCAAGGTTAGAGAGACAATGCAGTCATCTGCTGAGATTTTTTGAGAAAAGCTTATTGTGCAGGTAAACATACAAGGTGAACTCTGTAGCCTAATAAAAGATAGCTTGATGAAAGGGACTGAGACTTGACAGGCCTGCACAGAAGGTGCTGATCTGGAATGTGTATTTCAGAGTTAGGTTTATTAGTGTGAAAAAACTCAGGACTGGTTTGAGATCTGGCACTGATTCCAGACCAGCACGAACCACCACTGGTTTTAAAGCTACATTAGTTTTGCTAATGTAGCTTTTTTATTTTCCACCAGGGCCAACTAAGAGCAGACTAAAGAAAGAAAACAGAGATGTGTGTGTGCGTGCATGTGTGTGTGACAGAGATGTGATATGCTTGTTGTACAAATGCACTTGCTTCTGGATTGGAGGGTATGAATGTGTCATAAGACCCACACTCTCCACACACCTCTTGTTCAGGGCTTTCCAGACTGGCTGAGTATGTAGTCAAGGACAGCAGAAAATAGAAGCAGTTCTAGTTTTTTGTTGTAGCGGGCCCTACAGCCTTGAAATATTGCGCACATAAAATTCACTTTAAGTTGATCTTTAATTAAGTGGGGAATTAAGAGCAATTGACAAGTGAAATATGAATTTCAGCACTTGTGGCGCTACATGTAAGAGAACAGATCCCAGTTAATAGTAGTGATAAGAGTCTTTGGCACTGGTAATGAGTGGTGTGTCAGGAGGAGGCTGGGGCTGCCATTAGAAGCCTGTCGGACACCATCTGTGCCATGCCAGCCTCACTGCTGCTACTGCTGGGGCAAGACAAAGAGGAGTCTGACAGCTGTCATCTCACACTAATGAGCCACCGAGCCAGTCATCGCGCGTGCATTTGTGTGTGTGTGTTGGAGAGAAGGAGAGAGGGAGAGAAAGAGAGAAAGCATAGAGAGCAAAAAAAAAGAAGAAGAAGAAGAAGAAGTAACAAGTGAGACACTCACCTCGATGACAGAGAGCAGGATCTCTGGGGCGGAGGAGCCCAGGGCCATGAGCGTGAGGTTGGAGACCGTCTCGTTCCAGATGCGCACCGTGGCCACTGATGTCTCACCGTTGGGCATGGTGATGGTCACCTCCTTCTCCTGCTCAACAGGAACAAGCACAGAGCTACTGATTAACCAGTCAGGGCCTGCACAGAACTGGGCCACCAAACGAAATCCAGCATCTGTGGGTGGAGCGCTTTTCCCTCAAACACACCAGAGAGTGAGTGGCCGCTGGCCCTATTTAGCCGTCAGGCTTGTCTTCTACAACAGGGAGAGAAATCTAGTGTGTTTTCTCCAGCACGTGTATACAGAGACACAAGTGGAAACAGCAGGGATTCAATTTAGGGCCTTGAAGCACACCCCACTTCCCAGCATGGGAAGAGAAAGCAGCAGCCCATTTCATTGATTCTCATACGCTGGGCTCTCGCAGGCTGCAGAGCCGCACTGGGATAATTCTGTGCCTTTATGCTTTCAGTGCTTCACGGCATCACACTGTAGCCTCTCAGACACCTTCACAAATAAACTTGCTGCTGTTCACACATCAAACACAATCATCTATAAAGCTTCTTAATGGCTTTATAGATTCAATCCTCAGGGTTTACACACATTATCACTGCCTGGAGTAGCCTGTTGGCATGCCTGGTGTGGTCTCTGCTAGGTCATATGAGAGGCCAAAGGTGGACTCCTCAGCATTCTGTCTTGTATGTTGCCTCTTAGAGGTCCAGTGATGGATGGAGAGGCTGAATGAGCTCATATATTGACCCTGACTCAAGACTAAGAGCATTATGTTCTCTTCCATTTCTAGCTCAAGGGCAAAACTCTTCAGACACACTGCTGGATAAAATACATGAAACATGCCAGAATATGTAGGTTGGTTCAAATGTTTTCTCTACTCATGCACAATGCTTATTTCTACACTGATATATTTTGTACAGATAAAAAATGAGAATGATACTGAAAACCTATTTGAGTTGTATTTAATCACAGTGTTTGCAAAACATTTGAATCCTCATTTTAAACCATTGCGCTATAAGTAGACTAAATCCATCATTTACAATTAAACGTCAAAACATAAAAGATTTCTCTGAGGAGTAGGGGAATTGCACATTTCTTTTGGTTACTTTCATTTCAAAAGCAATTGGAAGATGAAACTATACAATTCCAGAGAGGGTTGCTATGAAATACTTCATTAAGTTTTAGATTATTGGACTGCACATTTTTTCAACAATGGAAAATGAATACTGGCACAGTCCTTAAATGGTGCGTCATAGCACCTTAACACAAGAAAACAAGAGCAATTAGACCAGATGCACCATTTCTCATTTCAGGAAGTCAACTCTCATGACTGCATGGCTGCCACTGCACTCAGGTCCTAATCGTGATCTTTGTAGTCACACCTAAAGAACACTTCTGACCTCAAATCACTTGTCAAATAAAAGCAATGACGTAACGATTTCCAGTGAAAGTAAAGTGGTTCTGATCTTCTAGGGAAACCCTAAGTCTCATGCAGGCGTACCTGTGACGTGATGACCTCAATGGAGGCCATGAAGCGGTCAGCAATGATGGACACCCCCAGGAAGATGTACATGAGCGAGACAAAGTAGACCACAGCTCGTGCGATCTTGTCGCCCAGGCCCGGGTTGAGTGGCTCCCACAGGGGGAGGAGGATGCCCTTCCTGCACTGCACCAGAGACGAGCACTTATCCGGGGGCAAGGTGGACAGGTTGGAGTAGGAGGTGGGGTCGGCGGATGGAGGCAGGCTGGGGGAGGACTCCTCGGTGGTGTGCTGGGACTCCGGGGAGCACAGGGGAAGCAGGGAGCAGACCACCACCAGCAGGAGGAGCACGGGAGGAGTGAAGGAGGGAGCCATGGCTACGCTCCTGAAGGAAGAGGAGGAGGCCCGGAATGGAGTGAGAGGAAGCCAGAGACCTGGTCAGGGACACGGAGGGCTCACACAGATCACCTAGGAGAGGAGCAGAACCCAGACAGACACACAGAAATATATCAGCATACTGGATCAGCACTTTGGCATCCAAACACGTTCTCATTCAGACACAGCTGAAATGCTGTCGCTGTTGTAGACACGGCATGAATTATTTGAGCATATTTGGGTTTGTTTGCTGCGGAAAGATTGAGAGAGAGGCAGTAAGGTAACTGCAGCAATTGCACCAACTGCAGTATTTTATCATGCTCCAAATACATAACCTTCCCCCTTTTAAACATCACAGTGCATCTCACTTTGGTGTTTGTACCGTACGTGACTCAACTGTGTATGAGTTTAAATTAATGAATTTAAATTCGGAACATTTACTAGTTTGTGCTACTGTCTGTATGTGTGTGTGTGAGCATGAGTGAGGAAATGCCTGTGCCATCTTCTTTTAGTGAACCACTGCCAGATTATGAGATTAGCATTTGGGATGGATCAGAGAGGTAGGCAGGTCTGTCCCCATCCCCTGAGTATAGACACCTCCGTCTGACCACACACACACACACACACACACACACACACACAGACACACACACACACACAGAGACACACACTGTGCTGTTGGCAGTGTTACCTCCGGCTCCGAGGAGCCTTGGAGACCTTATGTCTAAATACGCCGGCTCTGGCCTTGTGGGACTGCAGGCCAATTCAGACAATTTTCACTGGCATCCAAAACAAACACAGGCAGAGGAGAAGAGGTGAGTTATCTGCTCAGGGGTATCCAACCGCTTCGTTGTCAAAGTTGCCAAAGAAAATAAATCGCTCAGGTTTCCAGATGAATTCCCCCTACGGTTTGACAGGATGGGTGACGGAAGAAAACTGCCAAGCATGGTGTGATGGTAGATATTTGGGAGGGCACACTAGCACACAGGTCCACACTTCAGCAGAATACTCTCAGGATTCTGTAGGCATTAGAACAAGCTTTACCAGCACACCCACACTGCCTCCTCAGCACCCATTCAATTACCTATTGACACATATTGTCATGATGTTAGGATAACATGTCTTTCATGGCTGCACAAAAGCCCCTTCATTTGTCCAACTGTGAAATTTTCAATTTTCTGTCCTTCTCCGTCTTTTAGTTGGTTTTCCACACGGTGTCTAGCTCAGCACTCGGTTGATTTATTCTTTACAAGGGAATAGCTGCAGCTCTGACCAGGCACTCCACAGAATATTAAACAAGAGGTGGGTGAGTGAAAGGTTTCGTAAAAAGTGTGTGTGTGTTGGGGGGAGGGTAAACCAACCAAACCTAAACAGGGGAGAATACTTAGGAAAGGGAGTGGATTGGAAAAATTGGAAAGATTGGAGTGGCAATGAGACATAGAAGAGGATTTGTACACTTCTGTGAGGGTAGAAGTGCGCAAAATGCATAAATGCAAATGTATCACTGAGGGGCAATTTGACATCCTCACATGGAGGTGCCAATTCATGAGAATTACAGGAGTTACAGAGGAAGCCCAGACACAATTAAAGCCAGACTGTTTGCAGGCAAGATATATAGTGAGTGAAAGAGGAAGAGAGGAGGGGAAAGAGGGTGAGAGAGGAAGAAAGGGAAAGAGGGTGGTCCCATTTAGAGTGAGCTGAGATATTCAGGACACGGCCAGGGCGTTTCCATGGCGACCTGGTGAGGGGTTCCTGAGGGTGATCTATTACATGGGGATGAATCCGGGAAACTGGTCAAGAGAGAGAGAGAGAGAGAGAGAAGCAGTTGCAGAGGGAGATCTGGCAAAGAGATTATAATCATCAAATGGGATGACATGGCAAACAAGGGTCGAAAGGGTCAGCCATACATGCACATTGCAGCATTAACATAGCCAGGAATGCAGCTTGGGCACACACTGACACACATACTGATGCAATGGGCCTGACAACTATTTAACTGTGTCAGCAAAGCTCAGACGCCACATCCAGCTCCCACTGACCACTGCAGTTCAGCCACTCACAAACAGGAATCTCCCATCTCCTCAGTGTGGCCCACATCAATTCAGACCGACAGACAGATAAACAGATAAACAGACAAACAGAGCCAGGCTGGTGGAAGAGCAGAGGTTGGTCTCAAGGGATGATTCTTCTCCTTCACTGACTAGTCTTGCAACTCAGTTTTAGCTGCTCTAGTTCAAAGCCCAATGATTTCCATTACTGAACATGAGCACGCACACGCACACGCGCACACACACACACACACACACACACACAAACACACACACACACACAGGATCAGCTTGGACTGAATGCAGACTGATGAATAAATCTGTAGCTGTGTCAATAACTGTCTACGGCTGACTGGCACGCCTGCTCACAAGGCAACACTTCCGTTCCAGTTCCTTGGCAATTAAATCAAATGAAGCAGTCCCTGTGAGACTAACCTTAGTGGCCGAAAGATCATGGCCAATGTCATTCATTCTGAGATCAATATGCTTCAAGATATCGTTTGTTTTTGCAGTCATGAAAACAAAAGTATTCAAGCAAACTTTACTTTAAGGCACTGGGATGGGTGTAAATGGTAGTGTTTGATATCTGATCTGAAAATCATTACCTGCAGCTTAGTATTTGAAGCTGTGCAAATAGGGGGGAAGAGCCTGTGCATCCTTCTCTCTCTCTTTGCTCTCTCCCTTCCCATGAAAGCTCTTAGTCATGAAGTCATGGCTACATGCATGAATGAGCATGCGCCTGAGCCAAATTTCACCAAAGCGGCTCCCTGACCCCATCTGCTTCTACCAAAAAAACAACAGACAAACTGTAATATCAGAGGTTAAGGCAAACCCAAGCCAAAAACACTGAAACACACACAAGTGACACAAGTGGCATGTTTTAATTCCAACAGAGACGCTTGAAGTCTCCTGTGCCTGTGCCCATTGGCTCTGTGGCGAACGGGCCATATGAATGTCACCATCCCAAATGCCAGGCAGGCTCCCGCCACAGGGCTCCACACCAGAGGTCCACTCAGCTCTCTAATCAGCCCCAGATACTCAGGGCTTGCCACTCGATTTGATTAGAGGAGTGGCTGGTGCGGCCTATTGATTCATTCTGTAATTGCCAGACATTTTGCTTCTGTTCATTTTCTTCCGTGCACCGCAGTTAGGTTCCTATCAGGTCACATTTGCTGTTGCACTCAGAAATTTTGAGTGATTGTCACTTTTGTTCCAGTCACATTTTGTGTTACGACCTCAATGTCTAGTAAGGGTGTGTGTGTGTGTGTATAGCTTTTTGAATTTGTTTACATTTTTACATTTATGCATTTAGCAGATGCTTTTATCCAAAGCGACTTACAAAAAGAGGATAACAATCAAGCTACATAGCAAGCTGTCAGAGGCAACCAGTGGAACTCGATTAGCAGAGGGGTGACATGCGCCCTCTTCGGCTGATTGAAGATGAGACGCGCTGCAGCATTTTGGATCATCTGAAGTGGCTTGACGGCACAGGCAGGAAGTCCTGCCAGAAAGGCATTGCAGTAGTCAAGGCGTGAGAGGACCATAGTTTGAACCAGCAATTGGGAGGCTTGTTGAGTTAGGTATGGTCTGATCTTTTTGATATTGAATAGTGCGCAGCGGCAGGCCCGGGCAACAGAAGCAACATGGTCATTGAAGGTTAGCTGGTCGTCATTCATGACACCTAGGTTCCTGGCTACCCGTGAGGGAGCAAGAGGCAAGGAGCCAGAGTTGATGCAGATGTTGTGGTGAATAATTGGTTTAGCGGGGACCAGCAGTTCGGTTTTTGAGAGGTTCAGCTGGAGATGATGGTCTTGCATCCATGCAGAGATGTCAGAGAGGCAACTGACCCCATTGAAGTATCCTCGACCAAGATACTGAACCCCAATTGCTCCTGATGGCAAGATGGCACCTTGCATTCCCGCCTCTGCCACTGGTGTGTAAATGAGAATTTTTGAGTGAAGTATTAAGTAATGTAATGAGTGAATAAGAATTTTTAGTATTCATAATAACATATAGAATAAGAATATTGAGTATTCATTGTAAAGTGCTTTGATTGCTTGTAGGGGTAGAAAAGCGCTATATAAATGCAGTCCATTTACCATATTTAAAACCAATGATCAAGAATGCTCAATTGACCCCTTCTTTCATTATGTTAACTAATCACTAGACTAATTATTGTACCCAGCCTTTAAGGAACCATTAGTTTAGTTAATGAATTCATTAGTGAGGATTTGGATATAATGTAGTGCCATAGTAACGCTGCTGGTCTGAGAGGAGCTAAGGGGACTGCTGGGCAGGTTTCCTTTGTGCTGAGCCAGGGATGATGTCAGATGACCCTGGTCAGGCAGCTCCTTGCTGACGTTTGCTGCTCGCCTGCCAGGGAGCCGCAGGACCGGAGGCTGTGGGCGGCAGGAGGGTGCGGCCCCTGAGCTCCTCCAGGTGCCCACAGCTCTCCACTGAGGTAAACACATCACCTCCACTTAGCACACAGCCACTCGGAGAACTCCCCCACACCACTACCCTCTACAGCTCAGCACAGGGAAGGACAAACAACTCTTACCCTCATACCAAATACATGTAACATAGTGTAGTGGTTCTCGGTTGAAATGTGTACCATCACTTTGACCAAAACTGCAAAGTTTTTGTCAGAGAACTAGCCTACGCTACCAACAATATGAATAACTTCAGGCAAAAACTGGAACTCCAGGGAAGTCCACACAGTGTTTGAGAGACAGGCTTGCCCCCACCGAGTTTGCTTTAGGGTGGGTGGATTTTACAGTGCTTGGGGAGAATGAAGAGCTAGTGTATCTTGAGAAAATAGTGACTGAATATTTTACACCACCAACTACACATATAATATGGGTCCCTGATGAGGTCCTGCTAACTTATCCTCAATGAAAGAGTAATAAATCCTTTGGGCAAAGAAAGGAATATTTAACTTATCCGCAGAAAGAAGCATGCATTATGCTATACGCTATACAATATCTGCACAGCTGCATCCTCTCTTGAGGCTTCATATACAAAGAGTGCCATGGGAATCGTACTAAATCCTTCCATATGGGGGAAAACCTGAATCAGTTGTCCAATTATGCAAATGAAGGACACTCTTTGCCATAGTGTTGATTCTTCAATACTATGGGTGGATTCTGACACCCACTTCTATTTCCTTTCACCCATATTAAGGCAGTATTCAGAAGTTAACCTCATAACATGCCTTACCAGGCATGGGGCTTCAGTCTGTAGTGTGCATTCAATGAGGTTTACTCTACAACTGTGTCAAAACTTGGGATGTAATACCTCAGTACCTAATGCTATTCTGTTATTTATCAATTCCCTAAATACTTCTTGAGTCAGACAAAAGTTTCATGAATAAACTTAGCACACATAATAGCTGCATATTCTGTAAAGAGAAAATGTGCACAATGTGCACAATTGGCGTCTGTGGTCGGTAGCTTGCTGATTCACAAGGGTAGAAAGTAATACGTTTTTTAGAGGGGAAGGAGGCTGGGAGTTGGTAGAATTCTCTTGTTGACCCAGGGCAGGTTGAAAGCCTAGCAGTTCTTTCAATAGGCACATTTTTATGCAAATACATTTTCAATATCGACCTTGAGGGTAGAGTGCACACTGCGCTCTTATCTTCTTTCTTTTGCCCTTGTGCTAATGCGGTAGTCAGGGCAAACACATGGGAGGAAACTGATGGGTAGGTCGATGAAAAAAAAAACTGTTAAGAGGCAAAGGCAAAAAAAGTCCAAAGATGTCAGAGCCAGTCTGGGGATGCCAGAGACAGCTTCTTTGAAGAAAGTTAGATATTCAAGAGGTAGTCCTCTTTATGTGATCACTGGTTTCCATCCTGTGACAAGTACGCTTCCCAACTGTGTTGGTACAAATGGGGAAAATCTTGTGAAGGTGTCATGTACCCACTCACCCTCTCTTCCTTCTTTGATCCCAAATAAACGCACCAAGGACGAGCAGGTGATTGTGTGTACAGTTGTACACTATGTGCCTGACCCGATCTGCTGTTGTTGTCAGGCAGATGTTCAGAGGAGGAAGGGAGAGGAGGAAGGGAGGGTGGAGGGAGGAAGAAGGAGAGCGAGAGAATGTTCTCTTGGGAATTATGCACTGTGGTTTCTTTCCACAGATAAATATATATGCACATGCATGTGCCTGTGTGTATGTCTACATGCATGCACTCTGTCTCTCTCTCTCTCTCACACACACACACACACACACACAGACTTGCACAGATAAGCAGATATGCAAGTAAACAACCAGGAACAGCCACCAGGAGTTTGGTTGATTAAGCTGATTAAAGATCTAAGTAAATCAATGCATTTTGTTTGTGTGTGTGTGTGTGTGTGTGTTATCAGCTTTAGGTCAAAATCCCGGACATCGTAATGAGAACAGAACAGCCCCATAGCTGTCCATGGGGAGATGTAACTAGTGGATGAACTGCAGCAGAGTGCTGAACAGCAGGTCCCAGGTCAGTTGCAGCAGACATTAGGAGGTGAATGAGAGTCGGCAGAGGGGATGAGACAGACTGAAAGAGAGCGAGGAAGGAGATGATGGAGAACAAAGTTGCTCAGTGGAAAAGATAGAGTGATAAGAGACAGTAAAATGGGGTCAAGAAAGGTATATGGAGAAAGAGAGACAAAGAATAACTGAGTTGGAAAGAGAAAGAGAGGACAGACAGATCAATCATGAAAAAGATACCCCACACCACCTTGCCAGAGCAGAAGCAATTGATCAGATTAGTGTAAACTAAGCTTTAAGTAGGTGTACAGTGCACGGCTTCACTCACACACACACACACACACACACTTCCATATCCCTGCCATGAGCATCAACAAGACTCTAGAGCACTGATCATCAACTGGCGGCCCACGGGCCGGATCCGGGCTGCTGAGCCGTTCAATCCGGCCCGCGACTGGATTCCAAAATTGTGAAGTTTAAAAAAAAAAAAGAGTGGTATTAAAGCAACTAAAAATAACAACAACTGAGTCTCTTGTCAGAATAACCAACATTTATCACTATATTTAGGCTACACTCCGAAATCATGGACAGACTCGGACAGACTATGCAACGTTGAGCATTCACTGTTTCAAAAAAAAAAAAAAATGAACGTATAACTTTTCCTCATGCCCTTACTTAACAGTTTCAACAACGTGCTTGAAACTAGCAGACTCCTCACGACTAAAAAAGGAGGAAAAACAATCTGGCACAACTTCAAATAGCATGATAAATAACCTGGTAGGCCTACCAGTAGGGCTGTACGATTTTGGCAAAAATCTAAATTGCGATTTTTTTTCAATATTGCGATTGCGATTTTATTGCGATTTTTCACAATAAAAAGCACAAGCACCAAATGTTCCATTAATATGCATATTTGTATACAATACCTAACTAAAAATAGAAAATGAACTACCCATTAATCAGCGTATATTTATTCAAGAGAATATCTTGTTGCGTTCTTGTAAATGTCCTTGTTATACCTAGTGCAGAGTGTAGCAAACAAACAAGTCTATGCATTAAGTCTATGCAGTTACAAAACCAAAAAAATTGCGTGCCTCTGCGCTTTTCGAAATTGTGCTTTTCAAAATTGCGATTGCAAACGCGATTAATTGTCCAGCCCTACCTGCCAGAACAAAACACAAATAATGGTTGCAAATCAAATGAACTGTTAAGTGGGCTTGAATTCAAATAACAATGCTGAAACGGGCTACTCACAGTTCTTAATCAATGGCTAAAGATAGATTTCTCTCTTTAACTTTTTCACAGCAGGCTTGGCCGCTGTCAGACTTATGCGCAAACAGTCCTCCTGGGTTGGGTTGACCGATAAAATCTCACTTTCCGTGAAAGGCCGGTTATGTCCGCAAAGCACCCAAACAGCCTGCAGGGATGCACACGTCACTCTCTTGATCAGTTAAAGTTTGGGTAATAATGCCACTCGCATGGGAGTAGGCAGATTTCAAAGTGGCGATTTTTCTCTAACCTTGAAATTATAATGTTGTGTGTTGTGGTGACGGCGCAGATTGTACTCTTTTGCAACAACAACAAGTTTTGCTGCAAATTAGGCATAGGCTACTGGTAACACATTTTGGAAGGTTGGCATGATGAATGCGTAGGCCTACTTTTCTGTCAAGTCATCATTGAAGGACCTGTTTTCTTCATCAACTTTGCATTTCATGGTCTTTGAGAGTGCCATTTTACCTCTGTTAAGAGACCCTTTCCTGTCACTTCTTACGTGTTTGTTTTTCAAGTGCTCTATAAATAAAGTTGACAAAGCCTAATTGACTAAGTTGAGGCAAAATATCTATCACTCCTTGTGGTTGACGGTGGTATACTGTAGGTGATGGGAGCCTAAATCAAATACCTTCAGTTTTGCAATGAAATGGAAAAAGTATAAACATTAAACATAATGTTATGCCAAAATTAGATTTTTTTTTTATTTTCTTCTTGGGGGTCTGGCCCCCAAGGAGACTTTCTGGTAAAACTCTGGCCCTCTGACAAATACAGTTGATGACCCCTGCTCTAGAGTGTTGTCCACAGACAGTTTTTTCCATCTTTGGAGATTCAGCAGAGTGTTTGGATGAAACACTTGGGGCTGAAGATACGACATGAAAACATAAACATGAAAACATGTGAAGATACAGTGCGTGGACTGTAGGACTTCCATATCAGCGCTCAATATAGACTCCAACAGGCATTCCACTTTTTCAGGACCCATTGCAAACCCACTTAAATGATAGAGTAGAAATTCTAACTTAAACAAGAACCAATTGGAAGCGTATTTCAAAGCGTAGTTGTGCATGGCATTGAAATGCTACCAATGGGTCTGTTTCATTTCCTATTTAAGTGCACTAACGCTCCTGGGCACTAACTCTCTCTTCTTTCACACCTCACTGAGCCTCAAACACATTTCATCAGATCTGTCTTGTCACTTTATCCACCAATATTTCTCACAATCCTTTTACAAATGCTTGTACACATAAACTCACACACACACACACAGACGCACATCTATACTAGTGCACAAAACAAACATGCACACACTGCACTTTTAGTATTCATTAAAGTACAGCAGTAACAGCATTTCTCATTAAATTGTGGAGGGAATTACCGAACACCCTGACCTACACTGAAGTAGATTCATCTTAAAAGCCCCAGTGCTTAAGGGCTGTTGGTTGCCTCTTCAGCTCCCTGAAGGAACTTCAATAGAGGGTTATGGTCAACTCTTGCACCATCCGCCGCTATCTGCTGGGCTTGCCTTCATTTTCTAATAAATTGACTAGCCCAATTCATTGCATAGATCATTGATTCCTAATGTGATGTTAGCAAACTGATAACAAATCAAATGAGCAATAAAATGACAATGCATTTGGGTTCTCTTGGTGTATAAATGTACATGGTTGTCCCACTGCAAACCTTTGATGATGGTGTCAATACTGTTTACCACTGCCTATAGATTTCCAAACAAAATGGCTCTGCAGCAGCTGTTTTAATGACCACAGGAAACATTATTCAATTCATTGTGTCTACACTAACATCTATAACATTCCTAAATGAAACTGAGGGACGTAGTCTGGTTTATATAGGAGAAATGCACATACCCCTTTAATGCATCTAAAACATAGATTCCCAAAGCTCTTTCATTATGATAAAAATGCATTTTTTGCAGGAAACAGCAGATTTGGTTGATTAGATAATGTTTCCTGTCTAAAATATTGCATTATGTTGTGCAATGCAGTTAAATGTAGTATTTTTTTCAGTATCGTTGTATTTCTTATACGTATTCTATACGTACATTTTGTGCCAATTTTGTGCATTTCCTGTAATAATGCTGTAGAAAAATACAGCTGTTTTGAAGCTGCAGTACAACACAGGATTTCTTCATAAAGGTTTCTTCAGTTTGTTGCAGGACAGTCTAGAGCTGTCTTCTCTGTCAGTCATGAGCAGTCATGGAGACTGACAGCAGTGATAATGGAGCAAAATGAATTGGTGGTTTGTGTACAGTGGCAGACGCTAAATATGCCATTTAGCAGTCCTGTTAGTTAAAACAACAACAAAATGACCTTGAATTGACCACACGCCGTCAAATATGTAAATACTGCTAGCCTATAGTACTGCCTTAGTATAACATTCTACTATCTGTAGTCTGGTTGTTAAATACTAGGCGAGACAATGCAAAAGCTGTTCAAGACAAAACTAAAAGTCTTTACTAACCTGTGCTGCATTTTGTATAGCTTATACTTACACAGATACACCAACACACAGACGCACAATAAGATGATGGAATTTAGAGAAGCTATTTGAAACCAAAACCTGAGCTTGTTCCCGAAATGTACAGTATTCCACTCAACTAGTTAAACACCATTTGGTTAACAAACAGGCTAGAGAATGGGTGTATACACAAAGATTATCTCATGCTACTCTTTAACTTTTAAGGCGTCCTGCCACACATTTAGTAATTTTCTGTTTAATTTCTCCCATGAAAAAAAAAGCTAAATATTGCTGTCCTTGTTTCAAGATGTAGAATGCCTGGTGGAAGACTCTGCTCAATTTGCGCCAGTTCTAAGAAGTATGCAGCAAGCGGACCTGAGAGCCTGGCTTTCAACATCACTTATGCAACACAACAAATAGAGGAAATTTGTTTATTTGAAATCTCAGCAGATATGGCTATATATATATATATATATATAATTTACGGCAATAAAACTGAACAAGCCATATCTGCTGAGATTTTAGATGAACATATATATGACCCTGACCCCGTATTTTTTGGCAATATTGTTGAGTTAGCACACAAGAACTTTGACGTTTAGAACCATCTCTGACTGTAGGCTACTGTCAGGGGCTGTCACACTGGCGTGATGCTATGTTCTCAGGGCTTGTTAAGCAATTTACTAAGGCACATTGGGCTAAGGCACAATGACACCTCCAACAGAGCTGATTACCTTTCAGAGGTTCAAGTCAGGTTCAGTGACTTGTTTTTATCAATATGCCAGTTTGATCTGCAGTGGTTTCAGCTCTGGAGACTGAGACTGAGAAAGCAGGAATCTCATAAAGTGATAATCACATGATGACCCATGTTTTTCATTCTTAGCAGTTGCTTCTTTTACCAGCCAAAGAGAAAACCTTTGAGCACATGAATGGAATCCCCGACATCTTCATTTGAGCCGGTTGTTGTCAGATGGCTGTTTCAACAGAGCTACTTGATGTGAGTGGGACGCAAGACCAGAATGTCCGCAGAGAACACATACACGCACACACACACACACAGCCACGTACACACAACACAAACACACACACACACTCCCTTTCATCTGCCAAATCCCTGGCATGCATGGGTTGCCCAGACTTCCATAGAAGAAACAAATGCCTCTGTCTTTGAAATTACAAGTCTCCCCTTCACACTGGCACTCCTTGCCACTTTTAAAACTCTTGTTCCATTGCTCTGATTCTGTCCTGCCCTGTCATGTGCGTCTAGTCTGCTATTCTCTGTGGGATTTGAACAGAATGGTGTGTTGGCTGCTCTGTATCTCTGTCCATGGCTGCCTGGGGTTTTCCCTTCCTTCTCTATCAGCCCATCAGGCACTTGGATTCTTGTTATCTTTAAATTGTATCTATTTATCTTTTCTGCTTCTTTGCCTTTACCAACTCAATGCTCCCTCCCCCCACAAGACAAACACAAACACACACACACACACACACTGGTCATTGACAGCTAATGGAAATGAAAAAAATAGGGAAATGAAAACACAGAATAGGATAGTGGAGGGGGAAGTAATTGAATCGTGTTGCAATTTTCCAAAGACCGCAGTTGTAGCAATATGCCTTCATCCGAGGCCTGAGATTGACACTGGGGGTAAAAATACAATTTTTATACGGTATCTCACACACACACACATACACACACATACACACACACACACACACACACACACAAATGACTCCAAACTGCAGCCATTAATCAGCATTTGGCCAATTTTCCCACTGTAGCTCTTCCGTTAATAAATGGAAGGGGCTCATCCACAGCATGCTGGCTGCTCCCTGCAATCTCCGGGCCCCTTAACCAGCTGGAGGCATCCATATAGCTCAACAGGACAGAATTAGCTGAAGGCGAGCAGAAATAATTTGTGTATCAACACTGTTTCAGCCTGCGATTTCTTTGATGGCTAGAAGATTAACTTTTCTAATTTCATACACACACACACACACACACACACACACACACAGTATATAGCACATAAACATAGGTAAACTTAACCACAGGACTAACTATAGGACATTTTAGTTTAGTCTTCCACCTACATCTTGAACCAGAGGCAGATGTGTTCAGCTTTGGGCAAAACATGGCTTCTGCTGTGGGTGGTAGAACCGGACTGAACTAACACCTCACATCTCAGTGGCCACACAAACAACACCGGTGAGCAAAAAGCTCCCATCTGTCATATAATTATACAAGCCTCCCTCTTTCCCAGTACGTATGTGTGTATGTTCATATATATACGAATGAGAAAGCGTTGCTTTCACACAGACACAGACTCGCATGCGTAAATACCCATGCATTTGCACTCTAGGAGAGACAAATGGATAATGGATTGGGCCATGGGCTATAGATATATGTGTGCTTGTGTGCATGACTTCATTTAGTCTGAGACACATTCTCTGATAACTAAATCTATCCATAGTCATGATGACACTGGCATGAGCCTCCTCATGACGACTGTGACACAAGTTTATTGTTCCTACATAAGCCTCCATTCCCAGTGACTTATCACACTGCTGGTTCCTTTTCTTTCTCCTCTCTCTCTCTGAGACATTCATTTTTGTTTACCGCTATGACAGAGAACTACATATAGGTCTAGTAATAGAAAGCAGTTCCATACAGGAACAGGGAAATCAGGCTGAAAGACAGCATCAGTCAGACTTCACTGACTCACACTAAAGCCGCTTCTAGACATAACGTTCAGTGAATACACAGATGCATAACTCATAACTTAAGCAGTTTGGTTCGACAAGATTAAACTGGTAGGTAACAGTGGTTATATATCTAGCCCACCCTCTCTAGATTGACCCATCCTCTCTAGATTTAAATTTTTCTTGAAAACCCCATTCGTTCCAGACACAGACAAGGCTTTATATTCTGGATACTACCATGGTGTTTGCATAATATTAGTGATACTAGCCGGCTGCGACGAGTTTCTGCAGATATTAATGAATGCTTAAAGGACCAAGCAAATAGGCTTCAGATGAAAACTATGTGTGTGTCTAAAAATCTATCAGGTCTGTTCTAGTCCATTAAAGACTTATGGATTCCGTGGGTCTGTATGGTCATCACACACCTGGGCTCCCACACCAGACAAACATCGATCCCGTGTGGCCGTGTCATTTATTAAAGGAGAGGATAATATTGACTCAGCTTGACTTTTAAATCAAATTAATTGAGTGGTGAAAAATAGTAGAAAGTCCTCACAGCTGTCCAATACGTTTATAGACACCAATAACAAATAGCTGCTTTTATCCATGAGACTTGCATATGTCCAATCCATTCAGAAAAAAAAACGAATGATGTCAGTCTTCCACTGAGATCAGGTACCCAAACTAACAGTGTGTGCAGATATAGCACTTTGGAGTGACAATTTTCACAGAGGCTACATTTTATATGAAATTATCAGTAAAACAACAACGGGTGAGAACAGAAGGCACACTTTCTCTCAGATCTGCAGTGGAAAAATAACTAGATTAGATAGAAGAAAATCAAATGAAAGCCATGCAGACCAGCTGCTATAGCGACTGTTATAAAACCTGTAGTGCATTGTAGAGCCCAATTGTGTTTGTGCTTGTGTGTGTGTGTGCATGGTGCCTTTGCTTTGTATTCAGTATTGTGGAAAGATGATGACAAATGTCAAGTGTCCCAGCTGGAACATACTATTATGTTGCCTCGAACTTATTTTGGGACAGAAAAAGACAGAGAGAGACAACGACAGAGACGGACAGAGAAAGAGAGAGCACTCACGCAGACAAATATACTTAAGCACTTCAATACGGTGATGGTGTAATCATCTTCAGCAGAGTAATGGCTTTGTCATTCAGGGACATTTGAAGGCAAAGGGCAAAAGAGGACAACGAGTTGATATTTGCCTCCAACATTTACTGAGAGACAAATCAAAGCAGGACACAGGACTCACTAGGTGTAGGCCATTTCTCTTCAGTATCAATAAAAGACAAAAGCAAATGTTTACACAATTAAATTGGATTCACTGGCACTGTTGGGCTCCTCGACCCCAGCACAGTCTTAACCTAGCTCTTCGTCGTATCGTATAGTTTAGTACACTATAAATTCTTAAAGAATCACAATGTAAACTGGTAGCCTAGATTTGAGAGACACTTGAGCAAATTGAATATAAAAAATATTACCGTAAATATAGCAATGACATTGCATAGCCAAAGGTACATGACCCCCAGGGGAGACCATGTGTTGTAAGGTGTGAGTAATGTTCAAACTAGACTCATCACCAGAGTGGTCTGCTTCACTAGCTAACACTAAGAAAAGCCTGTGTTGAGTAGATCATCGCCATAAGACCAAAGTTATAAACAGCGCATATGCAAATTATGCAAAAGAGCCCAAGACTTTGTCTGGGGTGATACTGTTGCAATATTTAACACTAATTAGGCTGCCACAAGAGCCTGTATCTTACAGTGATGGATTTTGCTCCGCATCAACTACGAACGCCCACTTAGTTACTGTGCACATAAGCTACCAAGTAATTCCACAACTGTGTCAAACCCTATTTTATTGCATAATAAATGACACAGTGGGCCCTGTGGCAGTGTGAAATTTCCATGTGAATTACCACTGCCCCCCCTCTCTCCCTCTGTCATCTTCTCCCTCCCTCTGAATCTTTCCTTCACTGTCAAACATCCCTCTGCTTCTGTCCTCCCATTCCCCCTTTCTGCTCTCCAGAATTAGATTATCTCTCTCTCTCCCTTTCTCCCCTCCTCTCTCTCTTTCTCTCACCCTCTGTCTTGTTCTCACTGATTTTCACAGCTAGCCTGCAATCAAGACCTCACATTTTCTTATATTTTCTCACTTGCTCTTCCTGGCCTATCTTTCTCCATTTCATAAATATACCTCTCCACTCCTCCCGCTTTCCCCCTTCTCTCTTGTGTCCTCATGACATAAGCAGAAGCCCCCAACCCTTCCACACACTCCACCCTCCCCCTGCTCCATTCAGCCAGAAGCAACACTGCTCCTTAATAACAAATGGATTTTCCTTCCCCGATGACAGAGACATAGGGCCTCTCCTGCCAGAGGATGACACGATGAGGAAGGATTTTTATGGCGTGCTCTTTGAATGTACATGTGCCTGTGCAGATATATACTCACAGTTCTCTTTTACTATTCCCTTTATACAGAAACATGGTACTGTTGTACTGAAGCTCCTTTTGCACTGCAGCTTGGCTCGTGTTTTCTCTCAATAACAAAATAAATAGCAATGGCACCCTCAATGGGAAAAATTGAAGGTGATGCGTAGAAAACGTCAACAAACCAGAGCAGGAATTGACAATCTGCGCCATTTTCACAAGAGCAAATATAGTAAATATATGTGAGGGTAACTTTCTGGCAGAGCATACCCGATTCTCCCGGTCAGATGGGGATTGATTACCCAAATTGACTTGAGACGAACTTCATGATCAGTATAATAACATTCAAATTCCTTTAAAAAGGGGAGCCCAGGGAAGAAGCAAATGGTCTGAACAGTTTGAGTGGAAGATGTAAGGCTAGTCTCCCTTAGATGTAAACTTTTTTTCCTCTTTCACGTTTGTACCTGAGTGAGGGTTTTAGCATTAATTCCTTAGTTTCTCACAACCCTTTTGGCGAGTCATTCCTTTTTAAGGCTGAAGTAATAGTCAGAGTGAGGTCAAAACAGACTGTAAGTTATGAATGTGATGGTGGATCTGTGAGGACGACGGATGACTCACTATCTAGAGTAGTTTAAGGTGCTCAAGATGGGAGACTGAATTGGGAGCAGTTTGGCTATTTACTAGTGCAGGTCATTCTGCTTCCATGGATCATGTTCCAAGATTCTGTTTAGTGTGTATCTCCATGTGTGATCCTGACATACTTCTAGACATCTAGTGTGCAGAGTGCATAAAATGCAGAAGTGTACCATCTCTTCAACTGCAAACGCAAAACCACCCATGGGGGTACTCTGTAGAAAGCCTTTACAAAACATAGCCTCTAATAATCTTTCCTCACAATGTAACCCTCCCCAGGTGAGAACTCATGGATATTTAAAAAGAATTGCATGTCTAACACATTTGTGATTATGGACACACAATACATGTTATATTCCACTACCAGGATGTGTGAGTGAGAGAGAAAGAGTGGAAGAGAGACAGCGAGGAAGGGGTTATACTAATGCACTTTTTTTCTCTGATATTACAAAGTATGTCATAAAATGTACAGTACAGAATAAAAGGAAACTGTCCTTGTCAGTCATTAACGTTTTGAATGCCAAAGCCGAGATAAAGCAATGCCAAGCTATAATCCTACTTAAGTGGTTTGACTACTTCAAAAAAACTCACATATTTTAAGAAACCTGTCTCTAGTCACACCAAACAGTGTGCAGGTGCGCTTCCGCTTGTTGGTGGCAGGTACTTCATTAGTCTCTCCCCCATGTTCAAGACAAATGATGCTCCTTCTGACATCTGACTATATGGTGGTAATGAAATAGATATCCCTCCATTCTCATTACAGTAAGACAATATCGTCACAAATGTTGCATCCCAGCTTCATGTGGGTTTTTTCACACAGCAATCTAAGCTATTTCAGTCTGTAGGCAGCAGAGACATGTTAGTGATTACAGAATGAACTCCGGCTCGAACACCAACCTGTCAGCTGGGTCCAGTCAGACAGATTAATCACTAATCACATCTTCCGGTTCGTCAATAACCAGGCAGTTCTCTGGGCGGGTCCATACATCACCAAGCGGCTCACTGTGGAGGACAGTTGGCAGGGCCTTCATTATTCATGACTCCCATTCCCCTGGCTTTTTCTGGCCTCCTCCAGCTATGGCGCTCTCTCTCTCACACACGCACACACACTGCTTGTGTTGAATATGTTTTCACTCAATGAAACTGAGTTATCATCGAGATACAAGACTATATCTCCACAACATCACATCACTGAGTAGAGAGAGCTTCTCAGAGAGTAGGTGCCACGTGGCTTCACGGCCAATGTAGAAGAAGGGCAGCTGAGTCCTCTCAGATGACGCTGACAGACACAGAATGGGCTCTCAACAAAGTATTGATTTGGTATTACCAAAGCATTGCTGTAACTACACATTACTTTATGCTGTGTCTGCTAGAGACCTGACTTTATTAGATTACTGTAAAAACTCCACTAACTGATGCTATTGCTATTCCCCATGATTTATGAGAGCTCAAGTGAAATTGCACACCAAATGTCTCCACTGTTTCTCACCAGCACTGAAAGGAGATAGAGGGTGGGGCTGTGAGGTGGAAATTCATTAAAAAAAATAAACAAAAGAAAAAGAACAAACCAAGACCTACATGGCACAGGCATACATGTGCATACTAATAGTACACATTCTACCATAGCTGAAACAATCCAGGTTTTGATGGAAAGAAATAATATGACTCTTAATCTTATTCTAAATATTCACACATGCAACACTGCATAGTTATATTAACAACTAGCAGAGAGACTGTTCAATATCAAAGTTCAATTTTCACAGAGACAACTATCACAACTACATCTGTGGTGATTTCCACCCATAAAGAATTTGACGAATAAGGCAATTAAGCTTAAGGTCAACATAGCTTAACCGGAATATAGCCTTTTTTGAAGAAAATCAAAACATCCTACTTACATAGTAGTATCATGTTTGAAATATGGTCATATTCTGATATTTGGAATATTAATGTCTATGTTAAATGTACTGTGTATGAATCTCCTAAAGCCTAAACCCAGTTCCAGTGGTCATCTGTCACCTGGCAGTCTATATCTATGGAGCCCAGTCCTCAGCAGCTGCCACACAATTAGCACCTAATCATAGCCATTGATTAGCATGACCATGGTGGCCATGACCTGAACCCAAGATCAATCATTCCTGACTGTGCAGGGGCGCAGGATATACACACCTCTTTCTGCTGCATGCCAAAGCCAATGGAGGCACAATAGCAGCACGCCCATGCTTCTGGTTTGAGACTCATTTAGATTCAGGGAATCATCTTGTTCGCTGACTTAGAGGGACTTAATAAACAGGAAATGTTTCCAGAGAGCATCGCGGGCACCAGTCAGCCAGTGAGCAAGCCCTCCTGGTCTGTGACTGAGCCAGCGGATTAGGGTGCCGTTTGGTTGGGCATCAGGACTTAATCAGCACACATGACATCTGTTTAGTCTCTGCTTAGCCATATTTACTCTAATGCATAATGACAAAATGGCAATTGAGCCCACACCAGAAACCCTGCCACAGTATTTGGGAATTAATGTGAGGGACTTCAAAGAGAGTGTCAACTGTGTCACGCTGGTACGGAGAGGATATGACATGAGTTGTACAGAGGGCTTTCTTCAAGAGGGTTCACGCATGTTTGGTCGAGGCTTTACTATATTGCCTGCTTTGCTCACTGTAACGCTTGAATGCTCCTCTAAAACAATAACAAAAACAATCTTTGAGCCTGCAGTCAAGCACTACCAGTCAGTGCATGACATGGTGCAGGATTCTATTTAGACATGTTTATTTACAATCCTGTACTTAAAGGCCCACTATGCAACATTTTTCATTTAATTGATCCGTTTCGTACTGTTTAGGATGCTAAAATGAGTCATTACACGGCAAACGAACGGTGTAGAATGCGCCACCGTGGCCTATAGCGGTAGATACAGCACTTGCAATGTTCAGCAGCGCGGACCGCCTCCAATTGAATGCAGTGCAATACAATGCAATACAGCGGTCTTTAGAGGGAGCTTGTGAGAGAGAAAAACAGAACGTTGCTTAGCCCCTCTTTAAGCATCATGTGTCAGATTCTATTCAGACATATTTATTTAAATCATATATCCTCTGCACTTATATCCTCTTTCGCTCTTTTATCCTCTCATAGTTCTGTTCCCATATCCGGCATGAATTTCCCACTTTCCCTTCCGTACTAGACAATTCCCCACCCCCCTCTGTGCAGGTGTTTAAGGAGACTACCATGCTGCTGTGGCTCCTGCTGAGGTGCTGCTGGGAACTAGTCCTTCATTAACAGAGACCACCTGCAAGTCACACACACTGGAATGGGCTGTAAAGAGACAGCATCTATGAGCACACACGGACACAAGACAGTTTGCCGGTTCTCGCACACACACACACACACACACACACACACACACACGTCAATATCCATTCTCTTTTTTCCCAACAACCCCATAATTTCTGTTAGCCCCATCACACCAGCTGCTCCTTCTTTTTCAAGCAGTAGATCTGCTGCCCTCTCTCTCTCTCTCTCTCTCTCTCTCTCTTTATGTCTTCTCTCTCTGTCTTTTAATGTCTGCCTCACTGTGGCTAGAGACATAAACAGATGTATTACTGTCACTGTGAGATGGGGCTGATGTCTGTGGATGGACAGTGACACACAGTCACCCACCCATCTCTTTCTCACCCTCCCTGCATGGCATGGCAGTGCCTGTGTGTCTCTATGCCAGGGATGGACCTCCGCTGATAGAGTATCAGATGCCGGCTGGGAGATTCCTTCTGTTGTTCAAATTCATCTGGTGATGAATCACAAGCCAACAATGTGTGACTGCACTTCTCTACTCCTGCAAGGGGAACAGCAGGAGTCTCATCCCAGACCCTCTAGGGCCCTCTCTTCAACACTGCCTTTCACACACACACACAAACACACACACATTGTGTGTTTATAGGTCTACAGAGGAATGTCTGCTGTTTACAGGACAGCATATTTCATCACTCGCTTCTTCCTCTCTTTTTCCCTCTTTCCATCTATCTTCCCCTCCTCCCTCCTTCAATCACTTCCTTCTTTACTTCTCACTGACTTCCATGATAGCCCAAAGACACATTTCTCATATTCTGTTCGAAGGCCTAACTTATATCCCAGAGAGGCTGAATGAATTTTTGTGGCTGTCACAACTGGAGACTTAATCATACAGATATGCATATATTCCATTATTCTAAGGTGTGTAGTTTTCTAAACAACAAATCCAGTACTAACTTTGCAGTGAACCAACAACACAGTTTGCCCCAATAATTATTTTTTTTATTTTGTTACAAAGCATTTCTTCTATATGACTGCATGCTATTAAATGTGAATGAAGCTGTAAAGCTACCCTGCAAAAAACATCCCTGGCAGTAGTAATGTACTGTGCATTTGATATGAAATCCAATGATTCTTTCTCCTTTTCTCCATTTTTCTCTTTCCTGTATTGGTTCATGGACAAAATCTATGAACTGGGAGACCTGTTGAAACAGCCCTTGTACGTGCTTAGGCGTAAAAATGCCGGTGCAGGGTTCTGTCAGGGGCTCTGGAAGTGCTGTGGGTCCTGTTTAATCAGTATGCAGGCCAAGCCCTCTCTGTGAATGGTGGATTTCAAAGGATAAGCTGTAGACCGTCTAATAGTACGGGTGTGGAGAGCCATAAATAACAATATAGCTGTGTCTCTGTAAAATGCTATCATAAGGAAACCCCTGAGAGACCATGTGTGAGTAAGCGTGTGTGAGTATGTGTGTGTGTGCGCGTGTGTGTGTGAGTTTCTGTCTTGTTGAAAAATTAGTATTATTTTAATGTTACTTGCAGTGAATGCATCAAACACATTATTCTCTGATGAGTGTATGCATCTGTGTGTGCAATGAGGTGTGTGTGTGTGAGAGAGAGTCTACATCCCTTCAGTGATTATGTACAGGCGTGCTTAATGTGAGTTTAATACATGCTCTGATGTGAACATGTTTAATTAAGATGTCTAATGTAAACACAGTGGTGGTGTATTTGCACATACATGTGTGAGTGTGTGTGTTTGTGTGTGTGTGTGTGTGATGAGGGAAAGCAGATGGAAGGGAGAAAAGACAGAGAGACTATGCGATCACTGTCCTAACTCATCAGTACTGATGGAGAGCAAACCCTTAACTCTCAGTGCTTCTGAATGACATAGCCAATGTTACTGTGCGTCTATCCAGCATCTTCCTTCTGCCTAGCTATGAGAGCGATGGAGGCCAAACGACACAACAACCACCAGCAGCACCTCAGTATGGGAGTGTCAGAGAGAGAGAGAGAGAGAGAGAGAGAGAGAGAGAGAGACTTTATCAACCTCAATACTTTAAAAATGACAGGGTGACTAACTAGTTACAGAGCACTGAAAGAAAGAGTGTTTGCAATGGGAGGGAGAGAAGTAAAACAGTGGGACAGAAGAGGAATCGTAGCATGGAGGATGGCCATATTCCAGGCTGCCTAAATGGGCTTAGGAGGGATGAGAGGAGGAGCAAGAGAATGGAGAAAAGAGAGTTGAAGATGGACAGAGATGGAAGAAGAAAAAAGGAGGAAGTAGAGAGGGGGGGGGGCTACATTTACAGCTGCCTGTAGCCTTATTAGGTGCCAAATGGAGTTGGCAGAAGGCTGAGGCAGGACATCCATCAGGAGCAGATGTGAGCATGCTCGCTGTGGCTCAAAGAGCAAAATAGGAGGGCTGCCTTTTAGAAAACCACAGGAGCTGCACCATCACAAACCTATCAGCACCCACAATGCCACCCCCCCCACACACACACACACACACGCACACACACAACACACACCACCCCCAACACCCATCAGGATAGGAAATGGGGAGAGGGAGAGAGAGGTGAGTGATGAAATATGCTGCCCTGTAAACAGCAGATATTCCTCAACCTTTGACTCTGTCCGTGTGGTGGATACCAAACACAGTTTTACAAAGTAAGACAAGAAATGGATGAATTTGAAGAATAAATATCTAGTGATTCTGTCTTTCTGTCGTGATTTATTCATATGCACTTCCATCCAGGTTCCCTCCAGGTTCGCATTAATGATTAATGTATAATGGCCCCATTTATAGGTTAATTCTTTTCTTTATAGGATTTTCATTAGGTTGTACAGTATGCATGCACTGGAAGCATTCTAAGCTCTTTCTTCACTAATAGAAATGATTTTGAAGATATAAATAAACGTGTCAAGAAATTACTCCTCATCCATTTTTACACTGCTATTTGCAGGTCTAGATCAAAGAGGCCATGAATAGGCTGCATTGGACCCTGTAAATATGCAGTGCTACTTTGCTATTTGGTCTATGTTGTTTTCTCAGTTTTTTTCCCTACAATACTCATTAGCCTTTCACACAGGTAAACCTGTTCCCCTAATGGTGCCATTCCAACTGGAGACGTAGGCCTACAGTCCTATAGGTTAGATTTACAAAAGAAAAAAATGGCAAAAGACTATATCTTGAATTTCCCCTTGGGGATCAATAAAGTATCTATCTATCTATCTATCTATCTATCAGCAACAGCCAAAGTAACATATAGCCCAGTACAACTTTAGCAGTATGCTTTAGGAGAATACTGTTGCAGTTTTTGCACACATTAGAGGGTTGGTGCTGCTCTGCCTTAGAAAAAAAATGTTGTATGCCACGCCCATTTTAAAAATTTAAGATATAAAACCACAAGTAAAACAATATTTTGGGGTCAAATGTGGCCAAAATAATAAACCACACCTATTTTGTAAAGATAAAATTGACAAAACATCCTCACTCATCTGTAAACAATCAAGTTAGAGGAAGCAGGAAAACAACATGGCACCAATATTGAGACAATATTGGAAGATGTGTATCGTCATCTGCCTTTTATCTCACTCACCATAGCAACCAGATATGAGTTAAATTACTCATATGTTACAGTCGATTCCTTCCAATTTCTGGCCTTGGTTTAGCTCTGCTTTCTTTACATTTCTTGAGTTAATGACAATGCCTGTCTAATGAGAAAAAAAAAACATGTTCAATACTTATTTTCACTGCTGTATATTGTTTTCTAATACTATATATTGCCATTGGCATACTCTCTGCTATTATAGTGAAAACAGAATTAGCTAGTACATGGAAGCATGGACCGAAAACAAGTCTCAGACTTACATCTACAGGCAACAAGCTGTAAAACTGATTTAGGTGCAATCTCTGAAACGGGCACAGGGATATTGTGCTGTTTTTGCCATCCAAACAGGGATATATATTGGAAGTGCAAATGGGGGGTCCTTTTTGTCAGCAGATCTTATAAACACAGCTAATATTCTAAAGAAAACACAGAACACTTCAACACTCAATGATTGTTATGGGTTATGGGAAAGCCAGCCAAAGTAGTTAGCTTGCCATCATATAATTAGTAACTGGCTGACATCTAGCAGATATCCTCTAACTTATTTTGTGGTTACAATAAGCAAAGTCTCGTTGTTTAAACCTTAGACAAATTTGCCTTTTTATTTTGCACTACAGGACAGATGTGTGGTTATTTTAAAATTTAAAAGGCGTATATATTTAAAAGGCCTATTTTATTCAATTAAAAGGGAGCCAGAGCAGCACTTGTCAGAATATGAATCGCATCTCCTAAACTTTGTAGATATATTAGTATATTTTTATGCATGTGAATGTCTGTTTTGGTGATAAAACACCTGGGTGCAGATCAGGCAGTTTATTGTAGGCACTCAGTATTGATTCTGTTCACCGGCTGAGATGAGAAGGCGCAGGTTTGTGTGTGTGCTTGGAGAGTTGTGTGTGGTGTGCATCAGACACAGAGCCCAATAAGTCCCTTTTATGTCTCGTGTCTAGTCGCGGCCCATTAGTTTTCACCTCCTCTCTGTACCACAATGGGACCTGAGGAGCTATCATCACTTTGGCTGCCATTCTTAATGCTTTGTCAAGTGAATACAATCACTGGCCACAGAGCACCAGCAACACAAAGCTGTGCACAGGCTAACTACAGACTGTGGTTGTTGGCCCTTATTAACAGGACATTTGTCCTTTTTTTGACTGGTAAAAACGGCAAGACAGCAATACAGCGCGACAGGGAGGACTTTGCCTAGATGGCTTGATGGATTACATATGTCCTATCTACCATCAGTGGAAAGATCACATAAAACAGCTGACTAGACCCAATAAATCACACTTCACACTGTGTGTATATGTATGTCTGTTATGTTACAGTATGTGTGCGAGAGAAGGATATCTGACACAAACTAGCAGCCAACACATTTTAACTGACTGAGGCACAAAACCTATCCTGACTGTACACATACTTGATTTTGTAAAGTAGGCTTTAACATCTTTAGCAATACGTGTGTAACCTGTGTTATCCTGTGTTTTTCTGACCTAAGCTGAACCGATCAAAACTGACCAGCATGGACTGGAATGAGACCATATACTGTAAGCTAGAACTCCTGGATGCTAGTTTAACTAACACATATGGCTGGTTTGCACCAACACAACTTAAATAAAACCTAGTTTAGGCACAAACTAGGTTTGGTAAGTTTAAACCAGGTTCAAATTAATCAAAGAGGTGTTGCCAATCGTAAATTCAACCTTGGTTTAGTTAGACCAGTTCACGTACCGATTTAAAAAAAATTAATCGAAGTTCTTCATCTGCCATAATGGATTCTGACAAGATTTGTGACACATAAGTAACTCATCACTAACCAATTAACATAATTATAGTCAATGTGTGAGACGTTGACTACCATGGACTGCATGAATAAGAATCTTTGCAGACATAGTTTTTATTTTTTAACTTCAGGGCCAGTCACCCCTAGAGCTAGCCCATTCGTGTGATGCTACATTGAATTCCACCCCCGCCCCTAGGACTAAGCTCCTACGAGCTTGTTAGTTGCTGCAGCCAGGCTACCCTAGAGCATCTGGGGGTAAATTGTATTTTGGGGTTTTAATAGCCTGCTAAATGAAAGCAATATAAATCGGCAATATAAATTGGACTTTGGACAATGTATCAACAGATTTAATAGCCATCTTGCCAATTACTAATGTCACATATGAGTGGGAAGTGACCTAGGGATGTCAACATTCTGATTAGAGCCATTGAACCATGCCAAAGCTCAGGACCATAAAAGTTAACAGGTTATATTTCTTCCTAACACTCTGGATGCCTCAAACAGTTTCAACACTATTTATGCTTTCTTTCCATTAAGAAAAGAAAGTAATTATAGGAATCTAAGACTAAATGCACAGTTAACAGACAGCTTGCTGTCCACTACAGCTTATCACAGCAGCAAAGAGAATTTGGTGTAACAGAGCTGTTCTATGGGGAAGTAGGCTACTGTTGACACAACCCGTAGTAAATGAGCCTTTTGGTGAAGCTATATTTGTAGGCAAACATTCAGCTTCTAAACACATCCAAGTACAGGAACATTTGACCAAGACACGGTCATGCTGATTAGCCTATGAAACCTTAAACGGAAGGCCCAAGTTGTCAAGACACAGTCCGATAAAGAAAACTGTTCCGAAGAAACTGTACCATGTTTATGTACCATGTAATTTATGCATCTTTCCAGCAAAGCTGATCTGAAGAGCAGTTGTTCCCTCTGCTACACCTCCCACTTCACATGCTCTTGTGGTGCAGTAACGACTCATTCTGGGCTGTCACTAGGAGCCACATGTCCCCTGTGCTCCCTCATTAGGCTGCATTGCTGTGCTGCAGAAGGTTGCAAGGATACCAGGAGATGGAATGGAATGACACTGATGCAAGGTTAATGGCATTTACCTCTCCTACTCACTCCAGTGCCTTTCCCATTCGCCCCCATCTTTCTATCCTGATATTAGATTAAACTTAATATCTCTATGTAATTTCTTTACGATAAATTATACCAGGCCCCAAAGTCTTGACCGCTAAAATCATGGTTAGCCTCTGACTACCAGCGGCATTATGCTGGCTCATGTTAGCACAATGAAATATCCATGTAAAAACACTGCCAACCACATCAATGAGCAAGTTTAAATGGAGCATGTCAAGTATCCGCTGAATCCAAAAGGATGTAGCCCTTTGGATTGAATTTGGAATTACATTGAGAGGTGGTGTACACCTTTTGATAAACTGATTGTTGAAACTCCCCATTGAAAGGATATGTTTGGTGCCACCAGTGTTGAGGAGTAATATGGCTCAAATATGTTCTAAATATGAAAGCTTTGAATTAGTTTAGCTATTTTTTGTCCATGTACTGTCAACGCTTTCCCATAAGTGACATTTTCAGAGCATCAGCTCACAGCAGAAAACCCTCTAGCCTATGTGTAGGCCATCCATGGAGGAGCATTTCACAGCAATTGGGCATTTATATCACTTATGTATGGACATTATAGTAATTTTAAATAGTAAGGTCTTGCTAGAAAGCATTATCCACTACAATATAGTGCAAGCGTTAGAATAATGCTGAATAGATGGCGTCTATTTTGTGCGTAAGTATCCATCATTGCACACTCCACATTTTGCTACTACTGCTAGTCTGAACGTGCTGAGGTCCGTGAAGTGGAAGACACTGAACACCTTAGTCCATCTGAGCCCATATGGAGTTAACTCATGTAAATGTTGAAAAAAAGGCCTTCATAGCATCAGCGCCAGTGTATCACTTTAAAGCTAGCTAGCCAAGGGAATGGAAGTAAAAGTAAATGTTTAAGTAAGTAAGTAAGAAAATGGCACAAGAAATGCCTGCACATATAAAAAAGTGATGATCAGATTGAATATTTTGGTAAATATAGACCTGAAAGAGTCACATGGAACATTTGATTAGACTAAATATAAAGAATCGGAGGGCAAATAAAGTCCTCCTACACCGCACTGGAAATCAATGATGTCACTAGTAGATTTCCGAGAGAAAACCCAGATTGCCCCTCAGCCCCTTGAAAGGCGTGTCAATGTGTGTTATGGTGCAGAAGATGAAAGCCATTTTGCCTGTGCCTCTGGAGTGGCCAGTATTGATTCTGGGGCCAACTTACTGTTTCACCCTTTCCACAGACACATATAAAACAACAGAGAGAGAGAGTAAAAGAGAAAAGCTATCTGTATGTAAGAAAGCATAGTGATAGAAGAAGCAAAGTGTGTAAGTGTGTGTGTGTGTGAGTGTGTGAGTGTGTGTATTGTTGCTGATATGGCTCAAAAGCAGAACCAACCAAAACAAAACGGGCACACCAATAACTCCAGTTATAACAGTTGAATTGAAGAAAAAGAGAAAAGAAGTGCACAGCTCCGAGCTAGAATAACCAAGCAGGGAGGTTGTGTTCAGTAAGGTCAGGATGAGGACAAAGTAGTGGAGGTAGAGGTAGGGCCAGCATTGCTGAGGACAAGAGAGAAGGAGCTCTGCTTCAGACACTCACATAATCTATCCTGCGAGGGAAGAAATAAATAATTGACCAAAGAGTGTTTGATTTGGCGTTGGTATGTGGTGATTTACTCTTATTAACATTTCCATGAGCATAGCAATACCACAAACTTCTAACATAAATTTGAAGATTTGATGTAAATATTAGGAAAGAGATGGCAGCAGTGTTATAGGTAGATTTTGTACACTTTACTTTTAATTGTTTGGCACCTGAGACACACGCTGCATGCTGCACAGCCAGCAGTTACTGACCTCAGTGTCTCTGTTATATCCAAAGGGAGAGTAAAGTAAAGAAATGTAATGTTTAAATGCATTTTAGAAGGTTGATGTTAGCTGGACCTAATAATTTTCTGTTAGTGCATGTAAAAGCACTAACTGACTGCTGGGTGGTACCACAGCTATGGAGGACAACCCAGTTGGAGCAAGCTGTCCTTCTCTTTGCATTTGCTTTCAAAAGTGTCCTGACTTGTCCAACCCGCAGTTTCTGTCAGTGAGAAGCGCCTGCCAGGGGAGGCAGACAGGAGGGCTGAAAGGCCATGGAGGGGTCAGCTTTGCTATGAGAGCTGGGTCACACATCAAATATTCTGACATACCATGACAGCCTTTCATAATTTACATAAAGAATTAGTTAAAGAACTCCTACTTTGGCCTTCACATCCTTAAGGCTGAAGAGGTTCTTAGTAATATCTGCTGGCTTTTAACTAATAACTAACTAGAAAATAATACATTATAATAATGACTAAAATTTAAATTTGCTTGTCCAGTCTCTTTCTATGTCCCTTTCCGTTTCTGTCTGTGTGCGAGTGTCCTGCTCATTGAGAGCAGAATGACTGCACTGCTGCGCTCTCCCACTCCAGCCTGGGTGTGGGAGTTAAAGAGGAGAGCAGCAGAGGGGCTCCATTTGCCCTGTAGCAGTGTGAGCCCAAGCACAACAGCCTTCTACACACAACGCCCCATGTCGCTTCTTCTGATTAAGAAGGAAGATCTCCTGGCAAGCACAAGCCATTTCACAGATGGAGAGAGAGAGAGATGTAGAGAAAGAGAGGAATAGAGATAATGAAATGTGTGAAAACAGAATTCCCACCCTCTGCAGAATGTATGAGGATCAGTGGCTCCCTCCAGGCAGGCTGGCTGTGGGCGTGTCAGATCGCTGCCGCCAAGTGCCCTGGGGTTCTCTCTCTCTCTCTCTCTCTCTCTCTC
>JAGFZM010000072.1:81466-227060 GCA_017657215.1 Limnothrissa miodon
TCTCTCTGTCTTGCCATTCAGCTGAGCTTGCTCAGGAGACAGTGAACGAAAGACAGAAAGAAAACACGAACCGCAGCCGAGCGTGACTCCAGGCTCATCTGCTCTTTTCATTAGCGCTAGCAGACAACAGTGAAACAGCAGAAACACTGGGCTGAAGGGCTGCATTCTGCAGCTGAAAAACACACTTCTCTGCTAATCTTTCTCCTTGTCACTGCTCTTTCATCTCACAACATCTTGGGCAGAAATGTCAAAGTCTGCCTAAATTCAGAGATTTAGAGGCATAAGTGTGGCATAATGAATGATGTATGTGTGTGTGACTGTGAGTGTGTTTGAGTAAGTGTGAAAGACATTTTACATTTTTTACATTTATGCATGCATGGATAAGATGGATGCATTCATAAAATCTGAAGGATTTAACTCCAATGGCATGGATGCTGTTAATGACTTTTATGCTGGCTTTAATGCTGGCTTCTTTAATGCTGGCCCAATTCACTAATAGGCGTGTGGAAACTAATTTCTTTAACACATTCAGTGGATCAGCATACAAACCTTCTAGGTGCAAAAAGTTACACATTTGATATCAAAATGGGAACAAGAACATAATAATAGCCTTTATCAAATTTAAGCGACATTCGAACAACTATCTTCAAAATACAATTAAACCCCACAAAATTGGGACTTTTCTGCCATTCACCTGCCAGGTTAAGCTCCCGTTATTCAGTGCTACTCACGTGCCTAGGCATCACCACCATCATCATTGTTAACTTACAATGTCTCCTCTGTCACTGTCAATAAATACATATCTACATATAAATACATATCTGACATTAGAAAGCATAAGGGTCTCAAAGACAGGGAAGAGATGAATAAGTGCTGCTGATGGAACAAGACAAGGAGAGCTGATTAAAAAGCAAAAGACATGCACCGGATGAATATATTTGTGAAGAAGGCTAAACGCACGGGCAATGAAAGCCTAATCAAATGTAATAAAGGCTGTGTTGTACAGAATGCTTACACTAGACAATTGAAGAGTCCAGGGGAGAGCTTGACGGTCATTACACACTGCAATACTTTTTAGGGCTCTTAAATCAACCAGACTATAGTCCTCTAAACCCCTTCCAGGATTAGTTTTTTGCAAGCTAACCGCTATGGTAATAGCACCGCAGTAATCAACACAAGCATAAAAGCAGTGCATCAGCTATTACACATCTGGGCTTCCATTCATATAGACTTTTTGAACTGTTTACATGCACAGTCACTTGTCACTTAAAAGCATCCCCAACAAAAACTCAAAACAAACATGGTTATCAACCTTTAGAATAGTTCCAAAGAACCCTTAATAATTCAAGCAAGACGTATCTCATTCACTTTAACAAAGTCTGATTATTAACTAAACTAACTAATTAACTAAGTGACCAGTGGCGCAGCGCTCTCTGCTTCAACTCTCTCTGGTCTAAAGCATTGACACTAAGCCACAGAGCCATCTGTGCTGTGTCCATATCTGCAATGTCATATAGCACAGAGCCATTGGCAGCTCTAGCCTGGCTAACCCAGCACATGGACCTCAAAGGAAACCTTGTCAAACTTCAGTGTGGCTCTAACTGCTGATCACACTGATACTGTACTGTAGTAAGAGACTGGAGAAATCAGTGCAGAGGCTCAACTCAAATCGAAATGACCTGGAACCCGAGACTCTTGTAATATCCCCTTTGGAGGTAACTGGACCTCTAAACACTATGGGCACAAAGCTCACAGGGCCCAGCATAAGGAGGTGAGCTAAGTGCTGAACTCATTAACGGAAGGCGTGACTAGCCACACGTAGCAATGTGCCCGGCCCCACTTCACAGCAACGACACCACATCAGAACCGACACTTTAATTTAATGAGCGGATCATTTATTTAGTGTACCCTGGACCAATGTTATTGTGATGCGGCCGTGCGCGTGGACACAGCGCAGGCACTGTTCCACCCAGCGTGGGGGGAAGGGACGCATGATTGGGCGCACACAAAAGGCAGGTCATCAAGGCACAGATGGCATTCCAAGGGATCTGAGTGTCATGTCGTGAGCTAGGGAGAGAGCAAGCCATAGCGCTGATCATCTGGGTCCAACTTCAGTAATGGAGCCCGTGCAGTGCATGGGTTCACCTGAGGGGAGATGACTCCATCTTCATAAGCAGCTTGTGGCTCAGCAGCGCGGTAAGAACCGACTTGGGGCTTCCATTGCCACAGTCGCATGCCTGCGTGCATGTATGGGTGTCGCCACAAGTGCAGGTGGAGTTAGGCGCACACTTTGCCGCAGGTTCTACATATTTAAAAGCATTTCAAAACAAAGGCGGAGACATCCCATCCTGCTCAGCCTCTCACGGCTCTCTGCACCAGCCCTGCATCTGGCCATACCTGATAAGAAGCGAATGGCAGAGAGCGAACTGGCTCCGCTTATTAAACACTGATTGGACTGTTCAGAAGAGCCATGTCTCACTCACAGCGTTCTCTTGACTCATATTAGCATGCAATTCTATAAAAATGCTTGAAAGGATGCAAACAGACACTTGCGGTGACAAGTAATTACACAACCTAGTTATTCCCTCTGCAAATGGCTTTTACAAGCCATGTCGGATACATTGCTCTGCTTTGCCTGTAGACTTTTTCAGAGCCCTGGAGATCTTAGAAAGATTTGCTTACAGATCAGCCATGACTACACAAAAAAATGTATGACATATGACGGGGACTATAGATACTTGTTGCATAGAAGCAAATGTCAATATGGAGAATCTGTGTTGTACTATGCGTTGTACTATATTGTGTTCTACTATAGAGCTGGATACAGGCCATAAAAGGTAGGCCTGACCCGGCCAGAGCCTGTGCGCTTTTTAAAGCCCGAACCCGTTTACAGCCTGAAATGATTCAAATATGCACAGGCGCACAACTCTTCCTCATTTTGTGAAGATTGAGTGATTAGGGGTATACATTTTAACATTTTTCATTCATTTTTAACACTTAAACGCTTTTACCATATCAAGTAGAAAAAGAAAACGATGTTAGGGAGTTTTTCCTTGCCCCTGTTGCTCATTGTTAATGCCTTTTGTAAAATGCGTTCATGGCTGGCTCTACCAAAATATAGGATAAACGCAACACTCTATCCTCCGCTTCACCTCATCAGCATCCATTTTTTCATCTATCGCGTTGGTCGAAATGCATCACCTGACCACTCAATCACCGCAAAAGGCATGGCGCAAGCCTGAGCCCGGGCCCGAGTAAAATAATAAAAATTAAGCCCAAACCTGTCGGGTCCCGTTGGACCCAGTCGGGTTCGGGCAAAGATTTCCAGCTCTATTGTACTATACCACACTGTACTATACTATATTGTGTTGCACTGTGCTGTACTGTACTATACTATGTTGTACTATCCCATACTGTGCTATCCCATACTGTTCTGCTCTGTTCTAAGCTGTACTGTGCTGTGCTGTGCTGTGTTGTACCTAGGGTGACTCTGAGCTGCAGCCTGCTTAATTACCACTCGCCTTCTCATTGATTTACTTTAGCCCACCTTTCAAACATTCAAGCTTCTCTCTTGGTTTGTAACTGTCCAAATAGATAAGGCACTGAATTATATTTCTTTAGAGAGTGGCCTTGATTCAGTGTCTATGAATAAGACAGAGAATGGAACCTCAGGGAAACTTAAAGCAGGAACATAAAGCATGCGTGCATGCGCGCACACACACACACACACACACACACACACACAAACAAACACAAGTTGGGGCAAATGTGGATAAAGGTCTACAGAACACATGAAGCTGTGACAAACAGGCATGTTTAGATAGATAAGAGAGTAACATTTAGTGGTGTACAGAAATCACACTCAAGATCATTCTAGATTAGAATATCTAGGAATCAGATAATCTTGAAAGCAAAATCAAAAGCGACTCCTTTAGTAGCCCTATTAAAATGAACAACAATAAAAAAGGTTTTTCTTGTTATTTATATATTAATTTAAAAGACTGGATAAGCTACCTGTTACATGAATCATGTTTTTTTATGGTCAGATAGCCTTACAAGTAGCCTTATGGTCAGATAGCCTTACAAGTACCAATGCAGTAGTATCAATAACTGTGACGTGTATTTTTAGTAAAAGCCATAAATGTATTGTTCTTTGTTTTTCATCAAAACTGTTTTACATAAACTGTATTAGATAAGACATTCTACACGTAAAGTGCTTCCCTTCACTGTGTAAGTAAAACAAAATTTCTGACAAATGATTTTTAAAATGTTTGTTGTTTAAGTTTTTTTTACATGTTTTGAGTGAATTTAGGGTAATGGGACATGCTATTCACCAATAAGTTACCGTAACCAAGTCCTGGCCCACACTATGAGTCATAGAAAGATGAGGGGAATGTCTTTCCAGTGTAACCTGGGTCTTTGCCTGTCTAATGTCTTTGCCTGCTCACCTGCTGTGAGAGACACAGACTGTCAAGTGCAAAGCGTGGGCATGGAAAATGCAGACACGTGAGGTGCATTACACAACATGTATTGAATAGTCTAAGAGAGCTTATGGACAGGACCAGCCCAGAGTGTAAGCCGCAGCATACAAATCCTACCCACTGTATGGTGTCTGGCACGAAACCTCAAATCACCAGACACTCTGTCAAAGATAACGGAGCCCTTGGGCATAAGTCTGTTACAGTCAAATTGCCTTGCAGGGAAATGGCCTAATTAAGAGTCAGGAAGATCATCATGTAAGCAGAGTTGATGACTGATGACTGAGACATATGCCTCACTGTGCTCATCATGCAGAACCTCACTCCATCCCTCACACCCACACAGGCCAGGGGCTAAACACACACATTCACACTCGGGCCCCAGGGACCAGCCCACAGTGAAGCCTAACACCTAGAACATACACCGCTGTTTTGTCTCCTGTTCTGGGTGCTCTTCAGGGAACAGAGCAGGACAGCATGGACCAATGCCTGAGGACAGGTGCCTTCTGTTCAGACATCCCTATTGTGTTACAACAAGGGTCACAACCCACACAGGTGGCACGCAGTGGGATCTCACCGACACAATGTGATTTTTTTCTTTGTTTTACAGTACCAAAAGTTTGGTTGTCTCATCTGCAGTTTAACAGCCTTTGACTGTTTTCTAGGGTGCGTCTTCTGTAGTGTGACAAATGCCATTGCACCCTACTGGCTTTAAAGAGCCCATAGAACGCATATTTTGACCATCATAAAATGTTCTTTGAGCCTCAATAATTGTGTATGCAAATTTGTGCATTTCTAGCATTTCTAGGCTGTCCATGCTCAGAAATGTATACTCATTAAAAATTTTCGTATTTCCCACCCTTTGTCCAGTTTCCTGCCCCCTGGCGCTGATTGGCTAGTTCATTGTGAGGCCTATTGGCTGGTTTTTCGCTGATATTCTTAACGTTACCGCTAGAAAACAAATTCAACTACGTCTGACCCCAACTGTAGGCTATACAGACTGTATGCAGATTACAGTTTTATCGCTCTCCTTTTAACATTACAGTTTTATTTTATCGCGCTACGTTTGTGGCTACGCTACAAGCAAGCAGCTGGTAAATATGCTGCAACAGTAGTAGTAGCCCCAGATGGAACCTAATGTGAAATTAGAGCTGCTCAATTTGTAGCATAATGACATTTGTTTTTAAGAACTTCACGCAGACTAAAGAAGTGAACAGCCACTAGCTAGAACTCTGGCCAAAAGATAAATTATGCTGGCTCAACAACTTCGAACTTCATCAAGGACGCACAAGGACACACAAGGATAGGTCAGTGAATCTTGTTTAGGTGAAGGCGAAATTTAGCTTGAAGGTAGCGTTACCGCTAGAAAACAAATCCAACTAAATCTACGTCTCACCCCAGTTGTAGGCTATATAGACTGTATGCAGATTACAGTTTTATCGCTGCCATTTTAACATTACCGTTTTATTTTATATCGCACTGCGTTTGTGCCTAGGCTACAAGCAAGCAGCAGGTCTGTTTCTCAGCAGTAAATCGGTTCACTATCTGAGCTAAATAAACACGCAATAGGATTGTCAGCCTTTATGACAACGTTATGCAGAACCATTTACCATTTACAAGCAAGCTGCAGGTCTGTTTTTCAGCAGTAAATTGGTTAACTATCTGAGCTAAATAAACACGCAATAAGATTGTCAGCCTTTATGACAACGTTATGCAGAACCATTTACCATTTAGTATTATGTAGGCATAAGCTATGTTTTAGTTTCAGCACTAATGTCTGAGGTTATGATATGCTATGATAGACGACGATATGCATCTTTACCTGGAAATTAACGTAGGCTATTATGTTTGTACAGTAAACATTCCAAGTTCACCTAAAACCCTGGTGTTAAAACTTGGTAATGGAAATGCAACACTGGGGCTAAGCACAGGTGTTTAAGACGGGGCCGTAGTGGAAATGTGACATTAGTATCTGTTGTTATGGTTAGCTTTCTAGCCTACCAACACTTTAGTGACCGAATGTGCAGCAACTTTTTTTTTGCTTCGCAATAACCTGGATATCCAAGTAGCATCAAGTAGACAAACTGTTAAGGCCATAGAAATACCAGTATATACAAGTCTATAATTCTATGGTTATGGCGACCAAAAAACACTGAATTCTAGCGTGGTTACCTGCCGGCAGAATCGGTTGTGCTTGGAGAAAAGTTGGAATAGATCCTGGATAGATCCCGGATTGATACAGCCTGAGGTTGGCGAGCAAACGAGATCTCAGATCGAAGTTTACTGGAACGTGGTTGTAGAACATCAACCACTTCCGTTGGATGCGAGGTTCTTGAGGAAGATCTGGACAACCCCAGTACATCCTGGAACGTTACACGCCCGTGCTGACATTTTTCGTATGTTCTCCAGTCAAACAACAGAGCCGCTAGCCGCTCTCAATGTTAGCTAGCTATGCTATAGATTACAGTTCGTTTATACCGCCGAAGCAACAGGGGGCTGGACAAGAGACTGTTCCAAACAATTTTGATTGGACCAAAGATTCTAGAGCTAGAGCTCTTTGGATTGGACAATGTAATGGAGGAGGTGTAGCTTTGCGCTGTCTATGTACACCAAGCACTAGTTTCAGATTGTTTTTTTTCAGCCCGGCAAATTCTAGCCTGAAATTTACATATAGAAGGAGGCAGAAGATGGTGTTGGGAGTTTCGGTATGGTCCGTTAGCTACCTAAATTCAACAATAACAAGGTAAATGTGGTTTTGCATTCTATGGGCTCTTTAAACATTTTCCCACCAGATGAGCCCCAGCACAGCAGTTACGCTAAAGATAGTTCATCAGGTTGCACAGCAGTTGCCTTGACTATTCAGGCATTCGGATAGCCTGGCTTGCACAACAAAGCTCATGGGAGCTTAGTCTGGCCATCCTACATTACTAAACGTCTTCTGGGAGGCGGGCTTAACCTGCATCCATCAGATGCCTCTGTAGACTACTTGACGAATCTACAACCAATCAGACGACTCATTCCGATGACGTATGCGTAAGCTCGTTTCTCATTGGTGCCCACATATTTGGGAAAAATAATTCCTCTAAAACGGCAGCCTGGCCAGACTGACTTGCTTGCGAAATTGAATGTAGCGTCACAGGAAATATGGGTGGGCCCAGGCTAGCATTCGGACACATCCCATTTGAATATTATAGGTATATGCGTATATGCTGCGTATTTTGAAAGTTTTGTTTGTGTCCAACCTTCGTCAGACAGCACCCACACTGACAAGTCAATCAAATACAAAATAGGACTGTTCAGAATTGTGTAAATAGAACCGAATAATTGCTACTGTAGAACCCTTTTTGTAGGCTACCTCAACAGAACTGCAATCACCTAATGTTTCCATTCAGTAAATCTTCTGCCTGCAATAAGGACAGAGAAAGGTAGGCCCACTAATTGGGCAGGGTAGACGACATTTTTTGTTAGGTGAGACAAGCCCAATTAAAGTGCATTGAGAGTGTTGTTTACAGATATCTTCACCAACCCAAAATGAGTGATTGCGCTTCCCATTATACAAGTCAGCCTGTAACACCCATTTTCACGCATGAAATGAACGATTGATTTGGAACAATTCCTTTATTTACTTATTTTTAATGAGATCAACGTGTTCCTGAAGTGCTGCTTTGCATAGCTAGAATGGATTCAACGTGTTTGCTCCACATCATAAATTCATTAAATCTGTGTCTTTCTACTCTATGGTGGTCACTCTAATCAGAGAGAAAGAGCTGGACATTTCTTAGCTTGTGTTTATTTTTGATGTGTGTGTGTGTGTGTGTGTGTGTGTGTGTGTGTGTGTGTGTGTGCCAGTACCCAGTGAGACAGAGAAGGGTTTGTCTCTTCTGCTTTGAGTGTTCTCCCATGTCATATCCTGTCAGCTTTCATTAACATCAGCCTATGCCACTCTAGTGCATCAAGGCACCCTGTCATTTGACCAGCACCAAGTTTGTGTACCTGTATGTGCATGTAGATGTGTGACTCTATAGCCTTTAAGTCTATTATTAGACTGAATAAAAATAAAATAAAATATGATGCATAAACATACTTAACTTTATAACTGTGTAGTGATGCATGCATGAAACTAAAAAGATACTAAATATATTAAACATTGTGAGTCATCAGGGTAAGCAAATGCATGTGAGTAGGTTGAGATCTGTTCATTTGTGAGTTGAAAATGAAAGAGAGAGAGAGAGAGAGAGAATTGTCCGTGTCAGTCAGTGCTGAGTCTGTGGGATGACAGCGTGACATCAGGAGACGAGGGACAAGAGACAACAGAGTGTGACTGACGGGTGGCTACAAGATCAGTGAGCCCGAATATTGATCCCTCTGAGCACATTCACATAGAAAAACACTAACAGCAACACACACACACACACACACACACACACACAAGGGACGCACACACACACACATACAGCTTGGCTACTGCACTTGTTTCTGTAGAAGCATTGTTGCATGTAAATCCCATAGCAAGTGATGTCTGCAACAAAGCAGGATTCTGAAAGGCATGCAGTTCAGCTTTCCAAGCAAAAACTTGGGAAGAGGAAAAAGACTGTGCAAATAAAGCAAAAGAAGACTGTTGGGAACACTGAACAAAGCAAAGCGAAGTACCAAACAAAGTAGTTGGTATAGTGAATAGTTTTCTGAATATACTTTCTGGGTGAGACACACACACTCACCAAAACATCTGTAATGCAGACACAGAAATTGACTATGACTACATGTATAACACGGATCAGGACTACTGATATGGAGCAATGCAGCACAAGTACAAAAATATATCTATACTTTATTTTAGTAATTTCAGATAAAACCTGTCATCCAACTAAGCTTTTTAGGAAAAATAGAACATTTTTCAATAGAGGATCTTTGACATCAAATCATGATTTATTATTTGACGCGAGCAGGTCATAGAGACATACATATTCATATGATAATGTAATCTTAAGATCCATCATTATACAACAATTAGACACGATTTCAGTAATAATGTAAGAATAGCATCTCCCCTTTCATGAGTGTTAGGGAAGCCAGGGCCTCCCTTACCCTCTTTCTCTTCAGCACAATGAGACCATGGTGGTGCTGCCTGACAGGGCTGTCACCTCCTGTCCCAGCCCCTGTCCCATTCAGCCCTGCCTGGGTCACTCAGGTCTGACCCTCCATCACATGAGGGCTGAGTTATCCGAGGCTGCTGCTGTGGTACAATTCCACTCTATTGTATGGTGATGACACTACACCAAGGACACCTCATGGTGCAGCTCCTGTTAGCCTTCTCTTGCACTAATAACAATTACTGTCAAAATCTGTCAGCAGGTTTTGATGGAATATACTTAACTCTCAGCCCCCTGGGTAATGTGTACAGTTATTATTTCACTGATCCTCATTCTGGTTGTTTGAGCTCATTATTTGATCAGGAACACTCGTCAAAACTCAGGGGACATCTCATATGACAACCACCAGAACAATAAAAGAGAGAACAGCCCCTGCAAAAGACACAGCTGGGAATGGACTGAGCACCTAACGTGAACAGACATCTTTCTTTTTGTTCTCTGGTTTTCTTCAGCTGCAAAAATAGTCCGCGCTTATGCATTAGAAAAGAGTTGCGCAAAGCAGCAGGCCCCGTCTCACCCCCCTTCATACTGCAAACTCACTCTCTGTCATGGCAGAGGCCTTCACGCTCGCTGCCTGCTGTCAGTCATGGGGGAGACCCTGTTCAGCCACAGACAACAGAGGCACATCCCCACAAAAACAAAGCAGATAGCTGCCACAGCCTGGCTGGAAGAGAGGCGAAACAAAACATGACACACAAAAGAGGGCCAGAGAAAGAGATGGACAGGGAGAGAAAAAGAGAGAGAGACAGAAAGAGAGAGAGAGAGCTGAATATGGCTGAGGTTTTACCAGCCCCTGCGATTCCAATCAGAGCCATGTGGCATTTCTGCTTTGAGTTGTTTGCTTTCCAGGCTTCCAGCCATAGACCTGTTGTCAGAGGTCATCTAGTGCTGTTGGAGGGAATTAGCATGAAGGCATTTTCTTTAACCGCTAAAGCTCAACTGAATAAGCCATAAACTCACTTTCAGCTTCGTTCCCTACGGCCCCATGCATACTCTTCTGGCCCCATTCCGTCAGCGTATGCTGATGGTGTGCTATTTGGTCGATTTGTTGTAACAAATTCTCTCATTCTTCTTCATAAGTCAGCTACATTGGAGGTGCAAAACCAACATCCTTTGATTTGCATGACATCCAAGAGCACTTCACTACTGCGTACTGTCCGTACTGCATACTGTTTTTCACTGGCATGGACTGTTCTATTGCATCAGTGTTATTAATGACACTTAGTTTACTTCTACATGCAAGATCAGAAAAATCTTAGTGAAGACTTTCCATCTGACACTAATACTTCTAATGGTTGCTATGAGCCACCATGGGGTGGCAACTTTAGTAGAATGGAGGCAGCAGGATTAATATTGAATTAATACTGCTCAGCAAAATACAAGATTACTCTTTGCATCTCATAAAGAACTTCCACAGGTAATAACAAACACACCTTAATGCCAGTTTTGCAGACTGGTTCAAGGGGAAAAACATCCATGACAGGTGAACTACTGTATAAAATGGCACCATACCACAGCATCTCTAACTCTCTGAGCACTTCATGCATATATTCATCCATCCATCCCTGAATGGTATTTGCAGGTTGGTTGAGTGGACACAAGAACATGCGCATGGCCACGTTAATCACAGTGGAGAGCCCTGCCCCTGCCATGACGACAGATGAATCATCCAACTGGACGACAGCTGCTACCACTGCGTCTGGAGAACAGCCAATCAGAGTGAGTGGGTGCGAGCAGTTGGGGATTGGGCGCGTGGAGCTATGTACCTCTGTCAGAGCTTCTTGTTCTAATATACGGCAGTGTGTTTGTGTTTGTGTGTGTGTGTGTGTGTGTGAAGGGAGAAAAAATGAGAAAACATCTATTAAAGTGTGATTTTAAGTCTGTGAACAGAGTAATTCTTTGAACTCTTTACCAGAAACCTTTCAAGCTTAATTATAGAACTAACTCCACAAGATGCAAGGTCTTATCCTTATATTAATTGGATAATCTTGATAATCCCCATTACACTGTTTGAGTAATGTAATAGAGTTTATAACACATCATTCTGTGCCACACTATAGGAAGTGGGCATCAAGAGAGAGCCTGAAAATGCTCAAGTGATGGCAAGTAATCAGCAGTCAACAGGACTTTAAACCCCAAGAAGCCAATCCAGAGGCTACTCTCTTGTTTCAAGGCCATTCAAAGGGACTGAGCATCCGTAGCTTGTAGCCATACTATGGTCTATAGAGCTAAACACACACCTGCGCTGTTCTTTCATAGTTGTCATACCATACATACTGTATTTGCAAGAGCAATGAGTGGAAAAGAGGAAGGGTAAAAACATGTGTATGAGGAACGGGAGGGAGGATCAATTTGGAACAGCAAAACAGCAATATCACTTCCTGTTTGCATTCATTGAATATTAATAAGTTGTGGGAAAAAAAAGACACTTGATATGCTGAGGGCAACCACATGCCTTGTACTACTAACAGCCTGCAGAAGTCACACACACACACACACACACACATACAGTACGCACACAAACGCACACACACACACGAGCATGAACGCATGCACACATTATGCACACATACAACGGTAGGTATACACACATAACTTTACACACAGCTTGGATATGGAGGCGTTGCCACACCCAGCTGAGAGGTACAGTATACAGGATGAGTGATGGGTTTTTTGACTGGATGAGCCTAGCCTGGGTGAACAGCTCTGTTTCAAACACTGCAGTGGTGGTTCTCTCCATTCTGGAGTCCAACCCTTAGTCATGTATCACTGCTCAAGGCACAGCATTCAGTGACAGACAGGGCTAGACAGAAAGAGTTGCAGAGAAATAGGGAAAGTGGAGGAAGGAGGTGCAGGAAAAGAATAGACAAAAGGGTGGAGATATTTGCTTTTACAACAGAAAAAGAAAAATTGAGAGAGCGTGATGTGTACTGCTCTTTCACCACATGGGAACAAATGCAGAAATCTCATCATTTCAGTCAATAGGCAATCCATGAGCCTGGAGAAATGTATTTCAGCCAATCAAGGAGGTAATTCACTTGACTAAGAACTGTAAAATCCCCCAGCATGACAACACTGGATGAGGAGATTTCATCCCTACACATCATATGTAGTCTAGGTAGCCTAATGCTTGTTTTTCAGAGTTCAGAGTAAATAGAAAAATAAAACTAGTCAGGTCTTGGATATTATCAGAAACAAAATAGTAATGGAGAAAGGAACTTAAATGCACATGAATATGTTCAAGACAAAAACTAATAAAATATTGAAAATAGTGTCAAATATTTTTGCTGTTCCCATTTCTATACGAGGGAATTGCCCTCTGTATAGGAGGGGGGTTGGGGAACCCCATTTGTAGAAAATTGCCGAGCAGAGGAAAGCCCTGCTCTGCAACAGAACCGCTTACGCTGAGCTGTGGAGAATCCCAGGCATTCTCCCAGGCACTCCGCGCACTCACGTGCATGTTTTATAACAGCAGCAGACACACCGTATAAAATTGCAAATCGGCGTGTAAAGCGCATATTATTTGGCTTACATTTCTCCTCATGTCCTAAATTGTTACATTTAGTCTATTGCAGCGTTTTACATAATAGCCTACACTGACTAGCAAGCTATTGTGCCACGGCAAGCAAGGATATCTGGATTTTCTATAGTAGTTTCATCGTGGATATCACTACGGCACGTGTCATCAGCTGCAGAGTAGGAAAGCGTGTTGCCATTACAGCTGACACTGTAGTTAACGTTACAAAAACAAAGAACACATGTCAAACGATGGCTTCCAGTCGTCAGTCTGTTCTAGAAATCGTTTTCTTACTGGATGCAGAACAAGTTGGTAACAATTTCCTTTCTGATAGTGCATTATAGTTTAGATTTAAAAACACCAGGCACAACATCCTCTCATTGTGACACCAACTCAAATGTTCATCAAAACAATTACAGATTTTGTGCACAACATGCAGTAATTGCATCCTTACTATTTCAGTCATGCAAGTAAAATGGAACAGTACCTTCCCAGAAACAAACTATTGTCACCAAGATCCAGGATCAATGCAAATGCTGCTTCTGTCATTGTCTCTGTCAGCTGCGCTCGGTCAATTTGATCACTTCTGAACACATAAGTATCAGAAGTGAATCCCAGAATTATTTTCAGGACCACCACGCTTATAAACAAGTGATTCACATATAACGCCATACAACGGAACAGTGCACACTTACCTAGTAATTTGTAGTATTATTCAAGGCAGATGTAGAAGCCGGAATAGACATATTGCATCTCTAGTCAATGAAAAAAATTGTTTAATTTAGTTTCTTCCCCCACAGCTCCACTCGTAATCTGTCGCTCTGTCACGGTCTCTCTCTCTTTCTCTCTCACTCGAACACACAACACAAAATAGGCAGTCTCACTGGGTCTAGGAGCACGCGCTTCCCTGGGTGGACGTTGGTTGTGCGCGCCCACGGTTATCGTGCGTGCGTCTTGGTTCGATGGCTTTTGCTTATGGTAATTAAATACAGTTAGACCACAGTGATTTCTTGATTGATGGCGAAATTAATGCATCAGTCTCTAGAAAACGAGTATGGGAATGAATAACGGTCTTAATACCACCGCAGTGGCACAACAATCTGGTGTTGATCTTTCCTGAGAGCATCAATATAGTACATCGCATGGTACATCAAGTAAAACTTAATTGGATCCCATTTGATTTAATTACAGTGAAAGTCAGAGCCAACATTTGTGCTTATCAGATTTCATATTGAACTATAGCTCTTTTTGAGTAAATTGCACCATAGCCTACAGTTTCTCAGACATATGTCCTATCAATGCACATAACCGGATATAGGCCTCCTGCAATAGCTCATGAGTCTCAAAGGAAGAGAAATTGGCTAACTGAGTAAGTGAGAGAATAGCACTGTAAACTGGTCAAGAGGATCTGGAACAGAAGGTGACAGATGAAGAAAGGCTGTTGTCTCTAGGAACAGTTTTGGACAAGCTACTCAGAAAATGTAGTTAACTTAGCTTCCAAATACTACATATCAGAAAGCTTCATTACACTAAAGACATCTAAACACAAAATATAGCACACTTGGTTACAGTGCCTAATTACTACTTACAGAAACTACTTACAATAAAATTCACAGTTAAAGGCCTACGACTAAATTAAATGATCAAATACCACTATTAAGTATTTTAAATGCACATACAATAGTAACTAACTGATAGCCTACCAAGTAATTGTCATTTTATTTAGTTAAAACATTTTAAAAGCATTAGTATTTGGGTTTTATTTCCATATTCTGTGCCCTGGATAGAATAAATGTGAGAATAGAGTGTTTTCTGGGTCCTGAAAAAATGCCTTTTTAATGCCTAAAGCATTTTACTATTTAAATTTTACTATTAAAATTTACATGAGTGATAAAAGAAACACAACTGATTATGGCACCTCTCATGATACAAAGGCATCACATTATTGCAAAGAACTGATCTTTCCTGAGCCTTGGAAGATTTTCTGCTATGTGTTGATGCTGTGAAAATTAGGAAAAAATAATGTGAAAGCTACCTCTGATGAAAAGCCACCACATTTACAAAATAACTTAGCTACCGCCACGTTTCTCAGAAATTTGGTAAAACAAGAAGCTTCAATAGCTGTCTCAACCCATTTGTTTAAACATATTAGGCTAAGAAATGGTCAAAGTGGAAAGTAAATAGAGCAAAAATAGATGAAAAATTTTGTGTGCCCTCCCTAACTGAGAAAAATGGCACAGCCTTCAATAGACCATGTCAAATTAATGTTAATCAAAAATGCATGCATCTTGGTATATCTTGACATTGGTCTGTACCTCTATATCTCCCAATTTGGGTAAAAGAGCCTCCTCAAACTTGGGACACTTACACACTATCACACTATAAAGGTATTGGTTGTAGGTCAAATATTAAGGTTGTATTAAAGCCTCTATGTGTAGGATTTATCTTTTATTTATCTTCGTCTTTTATTAAAAATATTTTTTTTATTTTAAAAATATAATGTAAAACGATGGTAATTACCTCCATGAATAAATTGTAGTTTTCCCATAAACTTGGTAATTTCCATTTATATATAGATGTGGTTGGGTACCAAATGAGAATATCCATTTTGCGCCGCCATTTTCAAAATTAGGACCATGGGAAATGAGGACTGTGGGAAGGGGAGGGCTAATATATTTTATTCAAATGTATGCAGTATACCACTTCGCCGATAGATGGGAGAAATTCTCATACGAAAAAAATAAAACTTACACATGGGGGTTTGGGGGGGGGGGGGGGGGGGGGGTGTCATATGCACAAATGCTGTGTTTATGCTGCCTAGTTATTCACTACGAGGTCTAGATGATCTGATTAGGCAACCTACCTAGTATCACAGGGTTAGAGGTTAAAGTCATTAAAGTTAGCGATCAAATCTGGTCTGATCAATACGTAGCCTTGTAGTTTGAGGTCACAGAGTACTATCTGTAGAAAAAAAGAGAAATTTTGATATAACATGGACTACTTACCAAAGCATCAGCTTGAAAATGAAACTGAAAGTAAGTTAAAGCTAGCTGTTGGTTCACTATTTGTATATTTGTTCTATTCCTTGCTAAAAAAATTGCTAAAATTATGTGACCTGATCGATACACAATTTGAAATCTCAATACAATCTGGCCATCACTCATTTGAGGTTTTGGGAGTGAATCTGAGACCTTGACCTTTGACCCTGAGTACTTCAACTCATTAGGCCTTGACAGGGTATGGCAAGTATAAAAAGGATCCTTCCACCATCTTTAGAAATATTTGAAATATCTTTGTATCTGAATCTGACCTAAAGGGATATTTAATAGGAAGAACTGATTTTCCCCCATGTCTACACCACAACTGTAATGACAGTGACATGTGCAGTGACAAGAGATGTACATAATAAAACGAATCCAACAATTATTATTAAATATGCTTATAAAATAATTATTATTAAAGGCGCTCTAAGCGATGCTGTTTCACGTCACTTCTTGTTGACGTTCGAAGTATTGTCAAACAAAGCGGAGAATAGCTCCAGAGAGGGTTCAAGCGTTGTAAGTTATAGCTCACTCCTCCCCCTCCCTCCCATGCCTCCCGAAAGACTCATGAAACTTGTCGTTTATTGGCTGGAACACTGTTATGTTTCGTGTTTTCGTTTGTTATGCTAGGTTTGCCCACTGTGTTTTGTTGCCGTTTGTGGAGCCAGGGCTGTCTACAGAGACCGCGGTTTTTTACAGTGTGTTCAGGGGACAGGCAGCTAGCAGATTATGAGGAGATGTTTGCTGTATGTAACAACACATGTTTTAGTCCTAAAAACGTGTCACATCGCTTAGAGCGCCTTTAAATATGCTCTTGCTCTGTTTGCTTCCACCTTTAAGCCTAATTCGTTCAAACTAAAAAATATACTTGTTGAGAAATAAAACTTTTCATTATTCTATTTCATGTCAGATAAGTGAATGTAATTGGATTCTGAAATTCTTTGGCTTTGGTATAGGTTTTGTATAGCTGTGTAAACAGTTTGGGTAGGTCCACTGACAGCTGCTACTGCCTTATCATAAGTATACACCAGTTTGATGCATAATGAAGACTTTTTATCAGAGTAGGTTCAGGACTGGATAGCTTCTGCTTTTAGATAGAAAAATACATCAGCAGTGAACACTTTTCGAGATGTTTGCAGTAACAACAATAAAACCAACGTCTGGCAACTTACCAGTCATGAGACGGAAAGGGGAGGTGGATCATATTAAGGCAATCAATAACTTTATGTCACAACCCATTACATTATGTGAGTGAGTGATAATGAAAGAGGGGGCAGAGACAAAAAAATCCCTGTGGTTATCTTTCTGAGCATTTATGAAAATTAATAGTGTAACAGCCTTTATTAAAGATTCAAAACGAAGACCCTGAAGGACAAAAATGTTACGCAGGCAGACAGAAGAGATGGTAGGATTGAGTTTAATGCAGATTTAGAGAGTGATAGAAAACATCCTCCCCTTTTCATGGAGAAAGAGGTGAATATGAAGGGTTTGGATGCAAAACCCCAGTGGAAAAAACAAAACAAAAACAAACCACCTCTTCTTCTAGGTTCTGTCAACAGCAGGTCGGATGTGGATGACTGGGTGGTGCTTGGTGTGATGGAATAGATCCCGATACATGCCATCTAAAGCAATTACTCAGCCCCTGGCTCCTATTACGAATGCATAATGGCTGATGAAATACACCACATTATGCTATATAGCAATAAGCAATATTGCTTCAGATAAAACATGCCATCTCCAAAACACGTTATTGTTGGTGAATAATCAAACTGCTTTGCAAATGCAGCATGAAGCTGAGTGAAAGGCGAGAAAACGAGAGAGGTGACAGATGAGGAACCCTTCAGTAATGAAGACTAGCAGGGTCATTAAAGTCCTTGTCTCATCTGTCTCCCCAAGTAACAATGCACTGAAGTCAAGGGGGACACCAGTGAAATGAGAGCTTTTAATTCAATCAATTCAGCATGATGCCAAAGACAAATGGCTTTGACTGATGGGATTAAATTAGTCATAGGCTGGTGTGCACCAGGCCCGCTGAGTCTGACTGTGGAATGCAGTGCACAGAACTGTAAAAACAGGAGAACTACTATAAAATGTACAGTATAGTCCATGTTTAAAGCAACTTAGGTCTGACCTTTAAATGAGATCTGGCACTTTTCACTACTAGGTGACCTATGATAAAAAAAAAAACATGCACTAAAGAGCGATGTACTACATGGAGAAAAACAAACCAGACTCTCACATTTTTAGCACTCCTACTCCCCCTAGTGGTGCATATGTAACTGTGCCAGGCCATCTAAAGCAGCAGTGGGGAATTTGTGCCCAGCCAAGCCTTTGATCCGGCCTTGAGACCAGTTTTGGGCAATGATAAATCTTCTGATATTCCCATCTCTAGTTTACAACTTTTCAGAGGATAAGTGAAACATTTTCAAGCCCCAAAAAGAAGTTCAGTTGCCTATAACTAAGCACAAGAATACTTGTTACTAAAAACAACTATTATTTTTATCACCATCATTCCCAACATAGACATATACATCTATCATACAACAAAATGTTACAAACTACAAGCATAAACAACTACTTTGTCTAGAAATAAAGGAAAAACACATTCAATTATCTTTTCGTTTAGCTGTGGGTCACTGGTGTCAGGGCAGCACAGTGAGCACAACATTAACAGACACAGCCAGACATCAGTCTTCTAAAAAACGTTACACCTGAGTTGAGCATGAATGTTGTGTTTTTAAAGAAGAATGAGTCGAATCCTGACTCTTTGTTGAAGTGACGGTTCAGCTAACAGGAAACCAAAGCTACGTATATAGGTATAATATATAACAGATTTGTAGAAACCTACTGTAGAGAGAGATGCTTTCACCATATGGCTCTCACACATACCCTAATGTAGCATAATAATCAGTAACCATTTTTATGGAACTTCGGTTCATTAATTTGAAAAGTGTCTATTCATATGTTCAGCTTGTAGCATCCACATGCACCAGGATTTTTATGTCCTGAGATGTGCAGGGCAAAACCAAATCTAATCTAAACACCAATCAAGTCTATTTTCTAAGAATAGCCCTGGGTGCCACATGAGTGCAAGGGTAATTGGACAGGTGATGGTGCTGCCTCCATTTGAGGAAAAGAAAAGCCTATTGAGGGTGGGTGTTTGTCATATCTTTATCCACCACTAGTTGGCATTACTGCTCTGAGAACACTAGTGGAGGTGAAAACCACCAAGGATCAAATGGAGGCTTATTGCTTTTCATGAGGCTGCCTTTTGTGGAGCCATATCATTCTGTGTGCATAAATATGTTATTTATTACTGGCAAAATTAAGCCTTTATTTGCAGGCAGATGGGTAGACACATCCTGTCAAACAAAGGGTGGCTTTAAACTCTGATAGATAGCCTAGTGGTAAAAAGGACATCATAAAAGAAATTGTAGCTTCAATGCCATCTCTGTGTGTGTGTGTGTGTGCGTGTGTGTGTGTGTGTGTGTGTGTGTGTGTGTGTGTGTGTGTGTGTGCGCATGTGCATTTATTTGCACACACCTTTTTAAGATCTCTAAATCTATGTTTACATGCATGCACATATACATACAAATGGTGGGAGATCAGGCACAGACAAATTCTTGCAATACATATGGATTTATTTACAGGCAGAAAAGAATTTCTGAGGTTATGCTGACTGACAATAAAGTTGACAATAAAACACTTTCGTAAAACGTACTTCTTTGAGGCAAAGATGGCTAAACTTGCAAGTAGGAGTACAGTAGTAGTGGCTGAGACTTAATTTGCCCTCTAACGAGTCTTGACCAACAAAGTGACCATAAAGCAGGTAAAGTCACCACTATGAAGCTTTTCCATAGTGCATAGAGTGCCTAAATGCTGCGTAGAAAAAGGTTAACCTATAATGAAAAACAGCTTAAAAAGAGTATCTTCCATTAAGGTCATCCTTTACACCTCATCACTTCTTCAGTTGGAAAGGTGTCAGCTGAAGGTCAGCTGAAACTGCTTTACATTCATTTTAAGGAGTGCCATCTCAGCTGCAGTATTCAAGAGAAACAAGTTCTTAAATGCACTTTTACGTTCAAATCTCACATTTTATTCACTTACAGTTTGCATTTAACAAGGCACACTGATGAGGCAAGTTCAAATCAACGTTCATAAAAATAGCAAACAGTTTGTGGGATTGTTAATTTGACAAATTTGACGTTAAGTTTATCAGTTGGCATCATTTTTAAATGAAGCTTACATATTTTCCATTTGCTTTTCTTACTCTGTGGCAGTAAATTAAATGAGAACGTACTGACTTATTTTCCATCAATCTCCGGCTTATTGACGGGAGATTTGTTGATGGAAAATAAGTCTTCAATTGAAAAGTAATTTAAATGCCAGCATTATCACAAAATACAGAATGTCAATACAAATATACAGTTATAGTAAGCTTTGGATGTATAACATCAGACCATTAAATATCAAAGAGCATCAATAGCTTCAATGGTTTCATTTCAATGCTTTTTGATTTCACCTTGGTAAAATGGGGTAATCTTAGTCTGATTGTCACACACTGATCTGCTATGCAACTCAATCTGACTAATCTATGTCGTCTCCAATTTTCGTGAGATGGGAGATTCAGATCAAAATGCCTCTGCATTAGATTAATGGCTACAGAAGAAAAGACAGATGCTTCACAATCCAAAAAACGGTTCAGACTCATTTACATCATGTTAGGGTGCAGGACAGATTTTACTTGGTTCCAGATATCAGGCTGCATGCAGATCAGTATGCAGTATGCACTTTAGTATTTAGGAGGCTGCTAAACGGACAAAATGGAAAGACTGGAGGAAAGCTATGAAAGAGAGCTATGAAAGATGAATGGAACAGAAGCCACAAAGAACACGTCATTTTGGTGATGGCGCTGCACAATGGCAGCTACACTGCAGCTCATGTTTTTTCACCCTTTCTGCTATTTTCCACCATTCTTTTCACATAATAAAAGATCATGAATTTTAATTTTGTTACTGTTCTTCGTCAGTCTCCATCTATTTGGCCATGCAAAGAGCTACATTCTGATAGCCAGGTTTGGAGGTAGTATACCTACTCATGGATGGGCCAAGTGATGCCATCTCCATAACCACCTTTGCTGAGCATAGCCTATCCCATAGGTGACATCAATCTCCCTGGCTTCTAAGCTGCCAACGTCTCTGGAGTGTGCAGGACGCAAACAGACTAACAACACTACGTTGGCTACATAGGTCCTGATAAGTGTATGAAATAATGGCATTTATATGCTTTGGCTTGTATTTTTCTTTATTTTTTTTTCTTAAATTAATACTTTAATTTATGCAATTTCACTACATTAGATTAGTATTTTAATATATGTGACCAATAAACTCCTTGATATCATATGAAAACCCTGTTATCTTCACTGTATTCTACTCAAGCATGTGAGGTCAGTAAATATGATTGGCTCCCTGTCTTTTGTTAAGCCTGCTTGTGGCTGTTTCCCTTCCAGTAAAGCTGGATTTATACTTCTGCGTCGCGCTGTCGCAGACACCGTCGCCGACGTTTTTGATTTATACTTCCGTGGTCGATTTATTTTATTATTTATTATTTATTTCAACTGTCTTTGTCAGGTGAATGGGTAGTTATAAGGCCATTTATTTAAGTTAAAAAATGCCGGTCTTGTACACACAACGCACTGGAAAGGCGGAGAACTGGAATTGATGTAAAGCGGACTAATCACAATCCATGACGTATGCGTCGGTCTGCGTACCGTGTCGGCGACACTTTGACGCGTAGTCAGGATTTTTTTCATGCGCACGAAAGGTGTAAGCGTAGTGTCGGCGAAGGTCTGATTGGTGTCGGCGAAGGTCTGCGACGACGCAACGCAGAAGTATAAATCCAGCTTAAGGCTTCTTGTAGCAGACAACTATCTTGTTTGGGTTTCTTCACACACACACCCCATCCAGACTGCCCCCACTCCGCTCTGCTCCGCCCTGTCCTGTCCTGCAGGCCTGTCAGATGCACTCATGTCCTAGACTGAGTCATTAGGACCAGTAGAGGGGCCACTGGACGCTGACAGGGTGGCAATTCTGCTGTGGGTTTATTTTGAAACTTGAATGGACATAAACACACAGCTGTATTTGAATTAGTCTGTCAGCTGGCCAAGAAAAGCAGCTCCCAAGTGTGGCAGCTCGCGCCAACCTGCTGAAGGAACAAGAGGCTCTTTTACCGCAGACACGCATGGAGGAGGAGCAAGGCCAGCGCAATGAGAGAGCAAGTGTACGGGAGTATGGGAGGAATAGCGCAAGGGAAAGGAAACAAAAACACAGGGAGAGACAGACTGCGGGTAAGAAAAAAGAGAGAAAGAATAAAGAATGTGTGAGTGTGTGAGAGAGAAAGAGCACTGTGCTTGAGGTCTGTGGTTTCAGAGGTGAGGACACGCTCCCTGTTCACTGCGCCTCATTCACGCCAAAATCTACGCATTCGCAGTGTGTGCGCAGTGCAGGCACGCTTGCAGGTCCATTTTCATTTTAGAATGTGTGTTAACAGACGGAGAGCAACAGATGCGAACTGTGAATGTGGTGTTGCGGTGTGAATGAGGCGTTCGACTATCTGACTAATGCAGTTGGTCCAGCAGAACAAGATCATTAACATAAGCTTTAACAAGCCTGCAATCTGTAGTTGTTAGGAAATGAGGATCTAACCAGCAATCAGAGAAACAGCAGCCTCTCTGCTTTCTGAGTTAATCACACAATCAGCCTTCAATGTTTGTTTGGCTTTAAAAACAGCCATGTTTAAGTTCACATAATTCAGTGCAATTTTCAGTGCACCCAACTTCTGTGTGTTTGTGAGGCAAAGAAGTTGGGTGCTGACAATTCAGCGATGGTTGTTCTGTTTTACTTAAACAAATAGATATGAATACATGCTGATGACTTCATTAGCGTATTGGAGAGGGTGAGCGCCAACCCACCTGAGCATCACTGAGCCCGGTCACAGAGGTCTCAGCTGTCAAACGGCATCTTCCATCATCCACCCCTCAGTGACCTCCTATCAGCCCAGACACGAGCTCTCCTCCCAGCCCTCGGCTCACTCACCTCCCCCTGTCCCACACCTACAGGCCAAGGCACGTATTGAGCTCCATCAGGCTGAGTGCTGAGTCTCGGTCCTGGTCACAGTACTGGGTGAACTTCTTGGCGCAGCGTCTCGGTTTGAGCGTCCGGCGCAGGTACTGGCGCAGGGGCCGGGCTTCGCGCTCGCTCAGCGCCCCATCGCCGTCTACGTCCAGCTGCAGGAAATGCCATCGGAGGGCGCTCTCTGCAGCCCCAGGCTCAGGGGCAGGGGACACCGTCTCAGGTGCAGGGCTGGGAGGAGACGTCTGGTTTTGCCTGTCCCCCTCCACGCTGAAATAAACAATAGGAACAGAGCTCTTAAATTAACAGAGATAAAGACACTCACCGTTCACATGAAATGTGACTAAATGACTGAAGACAAAGTAATGTATTTTGTGAAAGCCAGTGTATCAGCATGCAGCTACATTCAACTTTCTGCATGGATAACACAATTATGTAATCCCATTTTGATTTCAATTATGGCTTTTGCAAATATTATGCATTTTATATGTTAATTAACACAATATCAATGAAATAAAGAAAAATGACAAATACTGCAGAACCTCAGCTGAGCACGAAAATGGCCTCCCAAATTGTTTTTGTTCAGTGACAGAAACCATTTGAACCTGTCCAGAGATGTACATTGATTTGGGCCTCCTATCTCAATGGGTGTGCCTTGCCTCTATAGGGCATAAGGGGACTGTAGGCATTTTTTATCATCTAGACATCATGACATCATCTAGTCCTCTGTCCCTAAATCCTGCCAAGAACTTAACCTTTTATCTACCTTCACATTTCTTTACTGTTTCTCTGCCAAAAGCCTGGCAATGGACAATAGGAAACTATCACAAAAAAAAATACAAACAGTCCTATATACTCAGTCTTCTACAATTATTTTTCTCACTGTTCATACACCTGGTGTAGTGAGAGCATGCTACATCCAAATCTTAATGATGATCATTCACACCAGATGCCCAAGGCATGCATGAAAAGAGGAGTCATATAGGGCTCATCCGCTGACACCTTGAATTCCCTCCGTATAAACACGGGAAGCTGACACACTAACCCTCTTCTTGTGTGAGTTATGGGGCTATTGGGAGACAAACTAGTCTCTATTTATAAACAGCCAGGGGCAACTAGCGTCACAGGCGCAATGGCCCTCTGCCAAGTTCAAATACAATCATCAGTGTCTGTGTGAATAATGCAACAGCTGGGCACTGTGCCCGTCGCGTCACAGCCACTGCCAAACACCAAGAGATGAACCTGCTGTTTAACACAGCCAATTCACTAGCCTACAGCTCACCAGACAATGCAACAGCAAACAGGGTGGCTTGTTGTTATCCACAAAAATATGAAATAGGACTAACCACAAGAGATATGATATGATGATGCAGTACAGTCGATAAGAGGGAGGATTGTAAACAGTAGGTGGTAAACTAGCTAAACTATGAAGCTAATTTTATTGTACAGGTTCTAAGAATATGTCTGAGACGTAGCCATAATGGTGCTAAACTGAAACCCAGCCGCTTCATAACCAGACATCTGAGTGAGTAAATAGCGAAGATAAACTATTCCGTATCTCGAAATGGATTCAAATGTTTTATATTCATTCATTATGATGCCGTATTTGCTAGGAAAATGTTTTTCTGAAGTGTAACACAAAACATAAGGCTGTGGTAGTTCATGTGGATGAGAGAGAGATACAGTATAAACGTCTGACCTCTCTGTAGTCATCAGTCCTGCCTGCTGAGCCTGAAGCTGCAGGGCTTTGACCAGACTCTGGAGAAACACAGCCTTACGAGAACCTGGGCAGCCTGCACAGGGCACACGCACACACACGCGCACACACACACACACACATACACACATAAATGCAACCACTGTACGCACTGGCCACCACAGGGAGGAGAATGAATTACTTTGGCATTTGAGGGTGTGATGTTATTACAGGTGCAGCCATAAATTTTATAAAGCAACAGCCCCCTAAATCAGATTCAGGCCAGACTGTTTGTTTTCTTTTATCATAATCATGAAGCTAGAACTGAGAGATTATGAGAGCCTGTGTGTGTGTGTGTGTGTGTGTGTGTGTTTGAAGATATCCTGAAGCTGTGTGTGAGCTAGGGGGGTTGTGTTAATGGGCTGCTGACCTGGCAGAGGTCGGTCCCTATAGGTGTCGGTTATGTGACTGGATCGGGACCCCTCTGGGCTGCAGTCTGGCGGCTGGTTCCTGGAGGAAAACAAAGACAGGGAAATAAAGTGAGGCATATATGTGTGAAGGATAAACTGTATGTTTCACTCCATTAATTTACATTAATCGTTTCAATGAAATGAACACAAAAATATACGCCAAGATTCCATTTTCTCAAGGATGTGTCTTTATTCTGTTTCCCCATTGGCTGGGCCTACACAACTGGCTCTACCTGGTTGAGGTGCCAGGGAGTGGTCGCCCGGTGTCCGCCCGTACGCACCAGCAGTAGCCCGTGGCAGTGTGGCACTGGATGGGACTGTACCGTCCATCCGTGGAACACACCGGAACAAAACGCTCCTCCTGCCAAATGGAACGCACCTCAGCAAGCAGGGCCACTCGCTCCCGTTCACATGTCTTTGGCTCTGCACGCACACAACAGCCATGGACATGGTCATGACTCATCAGTCTAATGTGTCCTGCGTTATTGTTTTTAGGAATGAGACCTCTTTAGCACACAACAACTAGATGCAAGATTATGCTGCAAGACAATTGGATTACTATAGGACAATTGTTAAAAAAATCAAGAACCTTGCCTTCAAAAAACCTAAATGATCTCAAGAGACACTTTGTGTATGGTAATGTTACAGGGTGATAGTATGGTAAGTATGGTAATGTTATGGTAGATTGTAAGATTTGTATGGTAATGTTATGGGAGATTGTAAGGTTTGTATGATAATGTTATGGGTGATAGTAAGATTTATATGGTAATGGTTGCTTAATACTGTCACCTGTGGGGCGTTTAGCAGATCGATTGCCTTTAGGGTCCGAGTTTAACTGAATCGTCACCCAGAATGGAGGGGCTGTGATGCCTGTGAAAGAGGGAAAACATACAATATAGAATATACGTTTTTTTCCTTTTTTACATTCATTTTTTTTTGTTTACCTGCTACAGATGGATTGTGCTGCTTCTCGGGATCTGGGGTGAGTTCTCCCTGACTACCATCTGCATAAAGACACAAAGGTACAGAGGTAATATAAATTAGAAATGTATGTAAAAGTGTATGAATATTAAGTGTGAATGACAGCAGAACCTAAAACATGTTTCAGTTAGCCCATCAAGTGAGTTACAGCAGCAGATAGGAAACAACCCTGAGGCGGATGCTGCATTCGAGAAAGCTAGGATGTTGGATTTATCCCCCTTGGAATATACTAGGTGCGACCTCAAAGCGTTCCAGGCAAATATAAACAATAAACATGGCCGACCGCGATTGCCTAATATTTCTTTTGTTTTTAATAACTTATTTGAAAGGCACTTGCATATGCGCATAAAACAGAGGGATGACATTTCTGGCTAAAACATAGACAGCAATTTAGACCATCTAATTATCCATTTAACTTCAACATATTCACAACCTGTGTAGTATTCATTGTTTGAGATTAAACAAATTTTATTAACATTTAATCAAATATCAGGGGCACAAGAAACCTATCAATAACGTTACACTATTTGTCAGACTCGTTTGTAACCCATTATCAAATATCTTCACGTAGATAGATAATTGCAACACATTGGAAAAAAACATGTTGTGTTACATAGTAATAATAGACGGTATCTATTATTAAAAAACAAATATATTTTTTTTAGCCTAGAAAAATATATTTTAAAATCCACGCTGTTATTGTGTGACGTCAGTATTGAGCAGCTCAGTGAACTCGGGGTAGATCAATTTGCCCCCACTTCACGACTTGAATCTCCTACTTGAAGTGGCGTTCCAGTGCACTTATCCTGACTGGAGGTTGGAAAACCCTGACCTCCCAACTTTCTGGAACGCAGCATGAGATCCCACAGGAGATGGGAGATCATTCTAGACTTTCCACAATGTTTTGCCAGTTTCATCTGTTCCGTTTCATTTCATACACACACAAACACACACACACACACACACACACTAAAGTGTAAGTGTCACTGTGTCAGTCTATACATTGCAACCTGTCCTTAATCATCAATAAAATTGTGATTATTTACAATTGTAAATTAATTATTTGATCATTTGATTTGGTTTAATCTTTTGGTCATGATAACATAGTTAGCTGTGTGGTTAGCAGTGTGTAGTTGTTTATGGTGAAGAATATTAGCAGAGTATCTTACCTCTCTGCTCTGCACCTTCCAGCATCCACTCAGTGAGATGGCCTGCTACAGAAGACACAGAAGAAAATGTTTGGGTTTAAAATAGTGTTTTTCATACTGTAGGTAAAATCATCTCATCTGAGTATTAGACACCGGTGTAATTGAGAGCCTCTCAGTGTTTTCGTTTTCATTCTATCGGATTACGTATTGGAAGTGTATCACCCAACGAGATCTATTGGCAAGAGAACACAGTTGCTGTACAGATACCATAGCTCTTTAGTGTCACGCATACCACATAAGGCAAGTGGAAAATCACCCATTTTGGTCTTTTATTTCCCTCACTGCATGCAACAGTATACAAACAAGGGCTGCAGTGAGGAAGCTCCAGGAGCCATAGTCCCCTTTCTTAGTGTATTACCAGTGCAGTTGGGCTTGTGGTGCAGCACTGAGGTTCCACTGACTGGCTTCCCATCTGGGGTGGAGCACCAGCAGTAGCCAGTTTGGTTGTGGCACTGCACCTGGGGAGAAACAGGAGGGAGATGAGGAACACCACAGCGGAAGGTACATGTTAAACACACTCCAGAGTTTTAATTCAACTGTTGCTGTATTACAGTGTTTGCACACTATGTGAAAACAAAGCTTATTTCACATCAGTCTGTTTACAATCAAGCCATACATTTAAAATCAAACATTGTAAGTATTCTGTTTCTTTTTAAGTATTTTTCAATTTGCAAACAAGTACAAATTTAAAAGGCAAAAATGCAAAAAAACAAGACACATTACACAAAGCACTTTTAACAGAACAGTAACAGAGGCTAAACAGTACTAGGCCTATATACTGTAGAGATGCGGACATACTTAGGTAACAGAAGGTTATATTTTCTATGACCTGGCTGAGAATGTCATTATTCAGTCATACCATCATTACTTTGCTGCATTCACACACAATTGGTCCATTTTTACCTACGAGAAGAGTGATGTTTTCCTATAGAAGGGAGGTGAATACCTGCATGAAGCTTCCATCCACATTGCATTCTGGGACATAGATGGCTTTTGTGTCAGTATGCACACTGGACTCCATTGCCTGAGAGCGTGCTAGCTGGCATTTGGACTTAAGTGGATCTGTGAAAATATATACATGTATTTTAGGATAATATTTGAGGATAGGATGACAATAACAAAAGTGGCCTTATATTTATATTCCTACTTCCACACTGATCCATAATCTTAACCTGGTAACTATGACAAAAAACTGAGTTTTAGAAGGACCGGCATATTTCTTCATTAGTAGATTGTTTACGATAAGGAGAGAGAAACAAAAAGCCTTAATTTTTCCATGAAATTTTAGAAAAGAAATAGACCTGTCAGACTAAGGTACACAGCATCTGTCATCATGAAAAAACAAGGAAAGCTAAATTGCAGCTAGACCCTCTGAATTCTGAAGTTTGTCACTGACCCATGCAGTGGGCGCGTGGTGCAGTCTTCAGCTGAGAGTTGGCGCACTGAGCGTGCTGGAAAGCACAAAGGGACTTGTACAGACGGCCATTGGTACCACACACAGACCGCTGGCGCCCCCTAGAGCAGTCCAGGACACATCCTCGAGGCCTCATATTCTCTGTGATAAGGAACTATGGTGGGACACACATTATGGGTTATGAGTTGGCTACTGACACTTTGTTCATAATACTGAATAATACTGGTCGGCATCCAGACTGTAAAAGGACAAATCAGTCAGTAACATGGGAAAGGGGGAGATGTAGACAATGTTGAAATAGATGACGAAACACAGAGTGGGGGAGAAAATGATGATTAAAAACAGAGATGGCTTTAAAAGGGGGTGGTGCTGTCTTTTGGTTTAGTGTAGGGTATGGTCAGGTGAGTGCAATTACAAACAGCATGTTTGGATGAGGTCTTGGCTCTCTCTACAGGGCACTGTTTTCTCTAAGCTGTTCAATAAATAAACAGTGCTAATGAATACGACCATCCCACCCTCAAGAAACCATAGCGTTGGTTCACCCACCTTAGAACATGGGGGAAATTACAGACATGTTCCAAAGACCGTAACCCACCTTAGGCTTAACATCTTGTCTTTATATTAGAGTCAGTGACACATCTGCAAAAAGGAGACGCTTAGCACCATGCTATTTTAGCTGAATTTGCAAGCCAACTATAATACAGCAGCACACAACAGAATGTTGCCATGTTTACATCATTCAAGCTAGCCGATCATTTCGCTGATGTCAATGTCCTAATAATTTTTCCGAAATCACCATGCCTGACTCGGCACAACCTAAAATCTTGCATCTTCCACCATATGCTTGTGCTTGTCTGTGAAACTACCAGGGTGCCACGTATAGTAATGACCCTGTGACAGTAACAAAACCCAGTGCCTCATGAGGTCTAAATCGAAACAATATGAATATGAATATTTGAGTTGTCAGGGAGCATGAGTTGTCTAAGACAAACACCTCTGGATCCAAAACCTCTCGGTTCTTCACTGAGAAGCAGAGGCAAGGCAGTCGACTAGAGGGCCATATTTCCCCACTGACTGCTGGCAGAAGGAATGTCCTTGAGAGAGTTTGACTGGGGCTTCTCAGTGAAAAATAGGACTGTGTGTTCGTCTCTCTAATGAGCACGCTCGCCAGAGAGGAAGAGAGAGACAAGCTCTCGGATGGCGGCCCGCACGCCCACATGTGTTAAATTGTTAACATATGCTTCCAGGGCCAGTAACCTCACTTGCAGCCAAGTCCGCTCCACCACCACCCCTGATACAAACACAGAAACTATACATTTGGGCTACGCAACTTCAGAGGCAATCATCAGCATGCAGACAACTCGTGGCAAACATGCCCTGTTGTCTGCTGAAACCATACATGATTATTTATCCATAAACAATACACATTCTATGTCATTAGCATTCAGTATCTACTTTACATCCATCTTTTCATTTACACATAAGTCAAATCTAACATTAGTCCTGCAGTCATTTACATGGGCAGCTCACACAGACACACACCTCTGCAAACCCATCCATTTATGCACACAATTTCTCTTTCCTAGCTTGATGCACGCAACAGTCCTCCTGGGAGAGTCTTTGTCTATGTCCACTGGTTCTTTATTTTCTCTGCTTCTGACTCCAAAATGGCTCAGCCAGGAATAGTTTACATCTATTTCTGTGTTTATACATAATTTCTCTGTGATGGAAAAAAATGAACTGTCTGAGAAGGATGGGGGTACTCCCTCAATACTAGATTGTTTACGATGGGGAGAGAGAAACAAAATGTTCTTTCGATGAGTTCACCCTTCATTTTTTTCCATGAAATGTCAGAGAATAAATTAAATGGCAGACATATTTCAGGACAAGTGACAGGGTTGAGCACACAACATCAGTGAATGTTTTTTGGCTGTTGACTGTGCTGTGAAAGGAATCACAATGTAAGAAGCACAGTGTTTCTTATATCACAGTTCTGATTGTACTAGAACAAGGCCACTGTGTTTTCAAGCCAACCCACACCAAGTTCATAGCTTTTACTAGTGCTAAGGAAAATATAAAAATATTTCAAGAGTGTACCCTCAGGATAAGAAATATTATGTTTAAGTTAAAACTATGCAATTCAGATGAGGGGCTTGGACACTTGCACATACAGTACATTAAATGCATGTACAGACATACAGCATGATATAACCTCAAAACCCGCCTGCCTCTACAAGCAGCAGAAGAGGTGCACTTTTGTAACCTATTTGGACCAGATCCATATATTATTTCAGTCACTATAAAGACAGCAAATTACGTAATGTGCACCCATAAGAACATACATTCAGTTCCACATCAGCATTTGGCTCCCTGAAGTCATTATGTATTCTAAAATTAAAATCAACCTTGATATAGTCTATTCATTAAGTGAAGACTGTTCCTTGCAGTGTTGCAAGTTGTGCAATCAGTGTGGCTATTTTATGGAATGGCCCACAATCAGCCAATCTTGGGAGCCCCTTTAAGTATTGGGCCCCAGCCAATAGCCTAATTTGCCTGCCCTGTTCGGGCGGTGCGAGATCTATTCTTTCTGGTAGTGTAGTTTGGTTACTAGTTGACAATGATTGGTTCTAGTGAAAATCAATTCTGAATTTGAATACAACGTAAGGTTAAGGTCAAGGTATACTTTAATGTCCCATTTAATGGACAATTTGTTGTATAGCAATAATAACAATACAGTAGACTCATCTTTGAATAGAAACATAAAACCAAAAATACTAGCTCAAGAAGTGTTTATAATGACAGTAAAACCAGGTAAACATTTAGTCTGTATTCTGCAGCACTACTTCAGAAATATTATCTACCAGACCATTGGTATGATGTGTAGACTACATACATCATCATCATCATCATCTTTATTTGTAGACTCAAGGTCCATAAACAAACATCTTACAATACAATTAGACATGTCGGAGAAATCTAATTTAGAAGTAGAGCCACATTAGTTTTTACCAAGTGTTGAACCAACCCAATGGCTTAAAACATGTTATACCCCAAAATAAGTTAATGTTAAACAATAAGAAAAGTGTGACAAAAGGTTCTAGTAACTGCATAGAGACCACAGAATTTATCTATGCATCTCATCACACAAGTTCTAATAACAGTTTGTATCAAATGGCGAACATTAGGCTACGACCGCATTAATTCAATCAGCAGTACCTACCTGGGACTTGTGAACTGACCGGACAGAATCTGTCAACAGGGCAAGGAGGAAGACGCGGCAGGTGAAGGTAAGCAACAGCATAGCTCCCGCTGCCACGACCCACGCGCGGGGTTTGGTGGTGGAAAGGGCGCTTTCTGTGCTCCAAGACGCGACGCGTGGAGCAGTGTGCGGTTCGGCCACGGCAAGTGCTCTGTCCAGTTGCACAAGCAAATTACTACTGTGAACAAGTGGTGCACGCGTATTTCGATACCACCACCCTTTAGCTGAGGAATTGCGTAAGTTGATTACTAGAACGTGACCAATTTACTGAAGACTAAACGTAGCTGGCTACACAGCTGTCTGCACTTCAATGTCGATCCCACAGCCAGTCATCTCGTTTCCAAACGCGACGGTCTCTATAGGCCCATTCGACCCCCACCCACTTCAGCAACAATATCAGGTGATTCCTGTGGGATACATATTTAACTCACAATTTCTCGTTACCACCTATATTATAGCCTATACTCGTCGTAGTTTACCACGAAAGAAAAAAAATAATAATTTGGGTGACAATGCATACCGAGCATTTGACACTAATTGCTTCTGGCAATGGTTATCATAGTGCTATATGTTTATACAGTGCTCTCTGGTGGCACAGATTATCTGTTCACTATTCAATGTAAAGGACAGATCTATTTATATACGGCTACATTAGGCATATCTTATATATGTGAAAAGAAGATAAAAGATTTAAAAAATTCCAGTCATTTTTTAAAAATAAATATAGAGTTCGGGTTTCATATCAGGGAAGGCTCACCTTGGTGAATATTTTAAGACCGCATTTTTGCGTTGTTAGTCAATACTTTTATAATGATCTCGCAATATCCACAGTGCTGCACTGGAAAACAGGAACACCTATGCAAGAATGTTGTTTGTGAGCTCAGCATTCAACACAGTCATTCCCTCCAGTCTTATAGCCAAACTTGGCAATCTTGGTATCACTACATCCATCCAGAATTGGATCATGGACTTTATGACTAACATCACAGATATCACAGATAAATTATTCAACCATTTCGAATCTGTATTATGTTGTATCTGTATTCTGAAATCTATTTTCAAATAATGACAATAATACAATTCATAGGCTACCAAGCTATTACCTACAGTAATTGTGAAAAGACTAAATTATGAATTTGACTCCGCTTGACAGTCAGTTAGCTTTAACTTTTAATAATAGTCTACAGACTAGGCTACTATTAACTGCAGACTATAGACTACACTAATAACACCAATTAGCCTAAGCCTAAATTTATACCGGAGATGGTTAATATATTATTCTTCACATACCTGATTGCTAACATCATCATCTCTCAGGGTTGGTTTATCATGTAAGCTGCACAGTTGGAGTACACCTACTCTCTGGATGCTAAAACAGTAGATATTTTTTCTATTTGCGTGGTGCTGTAGGCTAACAACAACAACAAGGAAGAAAATCAGCCAAAATGATTTTCAGTACCAATGTAATGATAAGTTTAACATTTTTCTGAGAATATAGCAAAACGCACCTGCCTGTGCTTTTCTACTTGCTACATAATTAGCCTATAAAATGCATTACGGGATATGGTTAGCATTTTGCTTTAACTACATGAATATGACCCCCCTGTCATCAACCTGATTGCAATCATCATCCAACACCACACAACGATTTATCATAGGAGGAAGACGGGTTATGGTCCTCTCACGCCTTGACTACTGCAATGCCCTTCTGGCAGGACTTCCTGCCTGTGCCGTCAAGCCACTTCAGATGATCCAAAATGCTGCGGCGCGTCTCATCTTCAATCAGCCAAAGAGGACGCATGTCACCCCTCTGCTAATCGAACTCGACTGGTTACCTCTGGCGGCTCGCATCAAATTCAAATCACTGATGCTGACTTACAAAGTGCTTAGAGGATCTGCCCCTTTTTATCTAAGCGTTCTCATAAAAGCTCAGGCTACCCCCCGACAACTCCGGTCCTCCAATGACTGTCGACTGGCAGTCCCGGCACCTCGCCCAAGGCAATCCAGACTCTTCTCATGTGTCGTCCCACGCTGGTGGAATGACCTACCAAAAACAATCAGAACAGGGCCATCTCTGGAGGCCTTCAAAAAGCTCTTAAAGACCCAGCTATTCAGAGAACATCTTCTATCCTAGCACTAAAATGAACTGAAGCACTATCCCTTAGCACTATGCTCCTTAAGGTTTCTGCTATGTAGCATGATTGTTATCCTCGTTTTGTAAGTCGCTTTGGATAAAAGCGTCTGCTAAATGCATAAATGTAAATGTAAATGCAAATGATAACACTTGCTAAACCAATTCTATGCACTACTTACTCTCTCTGTGTTGAAATAGGTCCGTATATCTTTTTTCTTTTTTGGTGGCATTCTCAAGGCTATATCTTTAGAAAGCAGAACAAAGTGAGTTTGAATAACCAGGATAAGTTTAACACTTTTCTGAGGACATATAGGTTATCACAGATAACGTTATCAGCACAAAACGAACCTGCCCTCAACTCTTATAGACAACTTTTAACGATTAATGTAGGCTTTGTCCTTGTGAGTGGAACGTGAACCTGCAGGCGCGTTTGAGCCAATCAAATCACAGTATGGATGAGTTCGATGCTGAAGCTCTGGAAAATGGATTGCTAGCACGTCAAACGTACTGTCTGCAACTTATTCTATCGCGTCCGCAAATAAATATGTTAATAAATTCATATTGATATATAAATCAAATGCGAAATATTGGTAGGGACTATTTTGTCGTTCCAAAATATTGGTTGTGACTTGTCCCTATGGTACCTATGCAAACCTACGCCCATGGCATCCACAGTTACCCTTTAACACTGGAGCACCACAGGGCTGTGTGCTGAGCCCGTCCTCTACTCCCTCTTCACCTATGACTGCAGGCCCATGTATGGATCCAATGCCATCATAAAATTTTCAGATGACACCACGATGATTGGACTCATCAGTAACAATGATGAGTTTGACTACAGAGCAGAGGTTGAACACTTAGCTGATTGGTGCGAAAACAACCTACTACTTAACACCAGAAAAGCTAAAGAGATCATTGTGGACTTCAGGAAGGAGAAGGGTTGGACACAACCCCATTCATATAAATGCCATGGAGGTAGAACGAGTCTCCTGCTTCAAGTTTCTGGCGACCCACATCTCAGAAAACCTAACCTAGACTACCAACACCACCAGCTTGGTAAAGAAGGCCCATCAGCACCTATTCTTCCTGAGGAAACTGAAGAAAAGTCATATGTCCACTGACATCATGGTCAGTTTCTACCGCTGTGCAACTGAGAGCATCCTCACTAACTGTGTCACAGTCTGGCATGGAAACCTTGGGCAGTTCCGACGGCTCATGGGGCTAACCCAACTGCCTAGGGCGGGTTTTCAGTCTCTCAGATGGTGATTAGTCCATGGTATTAATAGGTCTTGACCATAGAATTATCATAGTAATGCAGGCACACATCATAAGAAAATAGTAGTGTTGATATAGCAACATATTAGTCCCAATATAATTCTAAAATATAATCCCATATCATTAGGAGCAGTCAAGCCATAGGGCCAGTTGGAAGCTGTATCAATCACGTCAAGGTCGTCTGTGAAGCTGGAGGCAGCCCAGCTAGGAGGCCAGAGACGCAGAATCAGGCAGGGGCCCTTGGAGTGAGTTTTATAGATATATTACATGTATATATTGACCATATTGTGCTGTGCAAACTGTACATAACTCTTTCTCTCATATACATTTTTGTGTAGTCTACACATACTTATCGTTTGGACAGTACTGTATTTATACACATTGTTTTTTTTTCTACAGCTCTATACTTACCCATCTGTATTATGTAGCACACTGAAGCTGACATGTCTGTACATACCATTAAATTGGCTACCTCCTACTGCTCTCATATGCACATTACTGTACACTGATGCTCTTAACTGTACATACTGTCCATACCGTATACACTCCATATTGCATATTTTTACTTGCTGCTTTTAGCACTTCTGATTAGATGCTAAACTGCATTTCGTTACTTCGCTACTGTATTTACATGTGTAATGACAATAAAGTTGAATCTAATTTAATCTAAAACTCGGTAGCCACGCAAGCCTCCAGTCTCGGAGTTCTCTCCACAGAAAGCAAACGGCATCATCGAGTGCACATTTTCGCCGCAACGACAAGAGGGGACCAGTCTGTAAGCATATCTAAGGCTTTAATAGGCCATGTGCAGTGATCTGATTTTACGTTTTGCCCTTTTACTTACTTTGTGTTGATATTTTTGTCATTTCCTTAAAAAAAAAAAAAAAAAAAAATCAAATTTAACACATATGCCAAGTTCATATATCTTCACTTATCCTACCGATTTATGTCAGAATTAAAGTATATACGTAGGTTAAATCATCTCAGTATTTAATTCTTTTAATGTGCATGTGTCCAATATCCTGAAATATCTAGGAAAAAGGCAAGAGACTCTGACAGACAGTATTCAAGTGGTAATATTTTATAAGGAAACTTTATGTGTGCATGTGAAATTCACTTGAGACAGAAAGCAGAGTTTGTTTGTTTCTTAGCAAACAAACCAGTACAGCAGATCAGGTTTGATATTAAAGAGTACAAAAAAATGAAAATCACAATTTTTTTATGTTCAATGCTCTCCACCCTGGCTGGAAAAGAACATATTTTCAGTCCTTTATCGCCTTTCCCTCCTCTTTCTCTCCCTTTCCCCCTCCAAACATCTCTCCAACCTCTTCCCTCACAGAGATCACAGGTTAATTTTGAACGCATTACACCAATCAGATGACCTCTCAATTCCCCCTTTAGAGCATGGTTTAAATTGTGTGTGTGTGTAATATATATATATATATATATATATATATATATATATATATATGATTGCATAGATCAGAATACATTTATATTCTTTCTTTAAGACAATATGGAATGTTAAAACTTTGCCCCTTCTTGTCTGTCCCCCGTCTCTCCCTGGCTTTTCTGTGGGGAGAACGACTCAGAAAGATGGAGGGAGGCAGAAAGAAATAGAGAGACCAGGGCCTCAATCACTACCAGGCACATTACTTTGAAACTTCTTCATTCTCCCCACCTTTTCAAGTGGTGGTTATGGTGACTGTCCTCACCAATGCGTGTAAGGCAGGAGGGGTTTTGGGTCAATCCATCTTTCAGTGCCAGAATCAATTGCTTAGCTTGTTGATACCGACAAACATGGACATTCACAAATTCATCACGGATGGCTAGGCGTCATGGATGTTAACTTGTGACAAGGAGGAGGGAAAGGGTTAGGGGAGGGATACTGCAAACTGAAGTCAAAAGCCAGTAGTAGGAGTTAAGTATGGATTTGACGCTCTAAGGCAATTTAGAGGTCCTAAGCATTCCCACACACATGTACCATTCAACAATCAGAAGAAAAGGCTTCTACAGGAGATGAGAATTTAAACTTTACCTTAATGCAAACCTATCTACAGTACTCTGCAAAAATGAAACTGCTGTCTTTATGTCACTATTTCATATTTGTTTTTATTTAATGATCATCCAGACGCCCTAAAAGCCAAATGTTATCAGAATACTGGGAAAAATATGTACAGCACTTAACCCGTTAACTCACATTTGCTGGAGGTGAGCATTTAAAAAAAAAAAATCAGGAGAAAAGACAAAAAAAAAATGAAAAAGTCGAGGTTAAATGTCCAAGTTCCACTTATCCAGCAAATTGGGTTGTGAGAGAGCACATGACATTTTAGTCAATCCATAATTCTTCATCCATAAATCATTCTGTGTATTTCCGTCTAAACCTTAAACACCTGCCAATTTTGCTCAGGCCCCTCCCTCTACCACCTCTTCCCTCCCTTCCCTCCATACACACAAACAAACGACAACAAAAAAATATTAAAATATAGAGCTAGCGCTGCACTCATAAGCAGGTGATGAGCTGCTGTAACCATGGCAAGCCTTGGTAAGCACCCCTAAACCTCAGACCATTCTTGCTTCCCTCCAGTCTCCCTTGCCCTTTCCCCAGCTGGTGTCTGCCCCTGGCCTGTGTGCATTTAGAGATCACTCTCTCCATAGAGCGCGGTGGAGAAGGACATGTAGTCCAGGGCTCCGGGGATGCCGTCGGGGCCCGTGTATGGAGCCATGCGGGCGATGCAGTACTCGGCCTGGTCGGGAGGCAGCTCTCTCCTCAGCTCATCCGCCGTGATAAAGTTCTGGTGGGGTAGAGAGTAGGGGTAGAGGGAAGTGGTGAGGGGGTGTACCACTAGTATGGGTGACAACACTCTACATGGGTGTGACTTCTCTGCAACTGGACCAACACTAGAATTTTAACAGACTGACAACAACAACCTGGATGTTATAGATGGAGGAAATAGAGGCTAAAAATCTCTCATCATAACATTCCTTCACCTTATTCAGCCTTCTTTATTCAGTCTACAGTGGACGTGTCTATGTTCTTGTGACTGCGGAGTGATTGAGCATATAATCCCACTTTGGCACACACCCATCCACCCACCCAACCCCAAAGAAAGAGTGTGTTTACCTTGTCACCTGCCAAAATCTTGAAGGAGGCGATAACCTGGTCAGCTGTATCTGTATCAGTGGTCTCTCTGGACATGAAGTCAATAAAGGCCTGGAAGGTGACTGCTCCGCTGTTGTTGGGATCCACAATGCTCATGATGCGTGCAAATTCAGCATCTCCCTGCACGTCAGAAAGTTCAATGGCAAAGACGTAGAGAAGTGTGAAAATGTGTTATATTTTCAGAATCATGTTTTGTATTCTTACATCTACATTATAAAATATATTTGTACTTGCATGAAATAATATATAAGCAGCATTACAGTCAGACATAGCAGAGCAAGAGAGGGAGACAGAGAGAGAGAGAGAGAGAGAGAGAGAGAGAGAGAGAGAGAGGGAGAGAGAGAGAGAGACAGACAGACAGACAGACACACACACACACAGACAGAGACAGACAGACAGACAGACAGATAGACAGAGAGAGAGAGAGAGAGAAGCAGCAGTACCAGGCTGTTGCCAGTGGCTATCAGCAGGGCGCGGAAATCGTCTGTGTCCATCATCCCTGTGCGCTTCTGTTAACATGGGAAGCGAGGGATGCGTAGAGTAGAAAAAGAAGGGAGCAAGGGATGCACAGGATGAAAGAAGATGGGAAAGAAGAATTGAAAGAGAGAGCCAACCATAAAAAAATGAAAAGCAAGAAGTAATGAAAAAGGATATGGTTGGTTTGGGAGGAGTAAGAGCAGGAGGGGGTGTAGAGATGAGTTATGGAAGGACAGAGTGAAAGGGGGGAAAAACGAGTTAAGAAAAAGCAACACAATCAAGAGGCGTACCACAGTGGACCAGTAGATGGCACTGTAGCAGGAGACGGAGCAAGTAGGGGGGTAGTTTTTAAAAGGCAAGGGGAGCAGCACCCGTAAGCAGGCGCAGCAAGCCGGTGGAAGCCCCAGAGCAGCTAGAGGTGGCTCTATACGCTACCTGTTTGTCGTTTTCCACATCGTAGCCCAGACTGATCAGGCAGGCCTTGAACTCCTCCGCCATCAGAGCACCACTGTGATCCTGGAAGTCAGCCCAGCCAGCCAGCCAACCAACCAACCAATGAACCAACCCATCCACGAGTCAGGGCAGTGGTCAGGTTATCAGGAGGGGAATGGACCAATCATTGATATGGGAGAGGATGGCAGTGTTGGGGGAATGATGAATGAGGGTGGTCAGGTGATCATAGGACATCACAGCATGCACAGTTGCCATGGGAGATGGAGACAAATAATGGGATGTTAAACAGTGAACACAAGACTAATGGAGAGCATTCAGATGCATGCTAGCACTCTAACACATGCCTGGATATGCATTTCTGTTGCTAAGTTCTAGGGACTTTCTTGTCTGACTGTCTGATATTGAGCATTCAAATAGGATGGGATCAAGCTCAGTCTGAATCACTATGAATCAGGGCTAGAGCCCTTAGACTGGTGATGGGCAAGTTATGGTGAGATGGGTAGGGCATGGAAGTCGGTGAAGGATTTGACATGCTATCTGCTACAGCTGCCATGCCTCTAAACTTATGGTGGGAACTGACCACCATAAGGACTGACAGCTACCCCTGCTAATGGCTCTACCACCTTGTCACATGCCGTCTCCTGATATCAACCAACTTGGCACACACTTCCACACACGTCCCCCACTTCAATATCATGCCCTTTACTTCAGGCCTTTAAAAACACTTCTCACATTTCAGAAGCACAGGCATTGCATCAGTACACGAGCCATCATGAAGTCAAACCTAATGTGATGTGTGCTTTTTCTTTAGCAGTTACTATACAATAGAAAATCCTATGTGGCACAAACGATAACACATACAATCTGTCAACTTTGAGTAGCCACAAAACACAGCCTCTCATAACACACATACACAAACTGATGGCCATTCTGACCTTATCAAAGTGGTTGAAGGAGGCCCGATACTCATGCAGCTGTTCTTGGCTGATGCCCTTGGCGTCCCGGGTGAGGATCTGGTTCTCAATCTCGTTGATGGTGCGTGCGATTGTGGTGAGCAGCTGCTCCCATCCCACCCGCAGGTGCTGCAGCAAAATTAAACTCAGTTAAACAGTGATTTACTCAACCAATGCATTGCACAGTTTTATAGGACTCATGTCGAATTGTAGATAACATTGACAGAATATCCTAAATTCTGTTTAGTACTCAATTAAATTGGTGGGAAAAGGCTAATTGAGAGACATGGACATACCTCCATTGTGTAGGAGGTGTATTTATTGTCAAAGATGAGGGCCTCTTGGATAAGCTGGTGGTCTCCCTCAAGCTGGTCGATGTTGGGCTTGTACTCAATTATGCTGTGCTCATACTGCCTCAGGTGGGTCAACTGGTCTTCCAGTGTTCCATTCATCTCAATGGATATCCTGCCAATTTCCTACAACACATACAAACAAACACAGACATTTCATATTTGCACTGTACACAACACATGTTACCACTGAATGACCAAACCGGTTTCAGGAACTATACAGATGTAAGGATGATACTGTCAACAGCTCGCTGGTTCATTGACACATAAACATGTTTGTTGAAACTGAGCATTTGTTTTCTTTTACCTCCATCTTGTTCTGGATCCATGGACCAACAATGTTTGCTTGGTTGGCAAACTGGCGCCGCAAATGATCATTAGACTGCTGGCGGCCAAGCTCCTCCTGGAGAGCCTGGTCACGCTGGGGCACCAACTGCTGCACCTTCACATATCAGACACAAGAGGGCACCAGTCTTAGCAATATCTCAAAGCCATATCCAGTGCAAGGTTTTATGTATGGCTCAGCATTCCATCAGAGCCGTTGGCCACCTCAGCATCAACTGCTCCACTCAAGGATTGGCTAGAATGTGACTCATGTTGTTATCCACTTAACTCAACAAATAAATGTGTATGCCTAGCCATGCAGTTAGCCATCATTCTTTTTATCTCCTCCTTTTTTGGTCATTGTTATTAGGACATCATTATGTTTGGAACATCATGATGCAGAAAGAGACAACTACCAATAGACCAATTAATTGTACAGAACTAATAATAGACCAACTCATTGTACTGTTTCTGACATCTTTCCAAAGCAAATGTTCTCGTGCAGTCAGGGGCAGGGGGATATGGGTGTAATTGTGTAGGGATTCTTTGAAATGTTCATATAAATGAGCCTTGAAGCAGCATAAAGAAATGCTTGTCATTACATGAAACAATAGCGTTAGGTTAAATGGCCATCTGATTGGGCCACAAGATGGCGCTAGTTGTTCTTCATCTCTCTCTCACACACAGACACACACACATGCTTACCTTGTCCCATTTGTTGTCAATGCTCTCAGGAGTGATGGAAGTGTAGGGATTGGTTCCTGCCAGCTTGATGCCGTTATACTGGGCAATCTTTTGGACCTCAGCCTGGATGGCTTGAATGGCCTCACGCTCCTTATTGGCTTCAGGGAGAGTAGATTTAAACTGTTCATGGGCTGTAATTAAGCCCTATGCAGAATATAGGAATCCAGGGACACAGGGGGAGAATGGAAGAAGAGAGAGAGAAAGAGAGAGAGAGCAAGACAGAGAAGGAGAGAGAGAAAGAGAGAGGAAGGGGGAAGAGCAAAAGACAAATCAGTCTTAGGCCATTATAATATTCCTCTGCACAAGTGCTCTGACTCAGAAAGCAGATCTATCTGATGGTGCTGAAGTGATTATCTCAGAGTTAACAGCCACGTGCCTGCCAACTCTAACAGTTGCAGCCAAACATGGTTATCAGACACAGATTAGCATCTATTCCACACTAGGCTGAATACAACATAAAGTGTGAATAGTCTCCTAAGGCTGGTAGGATCGCACCCGCACCTGGATCTCTTCGATGTTGTGCACAATGAACATGTCCTGCAGGTCTTCCATGGCTCCCTCCATCCAGTTGTTGAAGGGTGCCGCCCTCTTAGCATACTCAAGGTACAGCTCATCAATGGACTCCAGCTGCTTCTCTGTCCGCTGTTAGTGGCAAAGTGAGAGTCTCAACAGTTTTATCATCGCTGAATGTCATTACAACTCTATGCTTTAAAACACTACTACCAAAAGTCTTCGATCGACTGAAAATCATTTGGACTTGAGGGTCATGATTTGGTAGTGTGTAAATGTGTGTAAATGGTAGATGTCTGAGAGGCTGTGTGCACGTGTGGAAGGAGAAGCTAGGAATGATTAGAGGTGCATAGAGGTGTAAAAGAGAAGGAGTCTCACCTCCAGGGCCTCCCTGCGACTTTGGGTAAGAGATCCCAGGACATCCCACTGCTCACAGATCTTCTGGCAGCGTGCGTTAACGCTTGGTGAGTCGTAGTAGTCCAGCTCACTGTGCACCAGGAGTAAGAGCAGTTAGCACCATAGACCCTCCCCTCCTTCCCTCCCTCCATACTCCATGTCTCCATGTCCAACAATTCTCCCAATTCATCTATGCCTTACTTGAGTTCCTGGGCAATGGCTGCAATCTGTTCCACACGGTCCTGGTGAGCAGCCAAGTCGCTCTCAAAGGCCTCGTGTTTCTTAAGCAGAGCCTTGACCTCGGACAGGGAGGCCGTCTCAAAGTCCTTCTGGGTCAACATTGCCTCCTTACCTACACATGGGGCACGCAAAAGCAGCTCCTTAAAATGTTTGGGGATGAGGAAAACAGTAGAAGTAAACGAGTGAAAGTCGTCCAGACTCACCATCAGTCCAGGACTCGTGGATGGTTGCTTTCTGACGGAATTTCTCAGCCAAGTGGTCTAGCCTTTCCAGACGGCGGATCTCATTGAGCAGCCACTCCTCGTATCCCTTCTCAGCACCCTCCAGATTGTGCCAGGCTCCATTGATATCCTGCAGGAGAAAAACATCAACACAAGCTCAGGATCAACTTGCGCTGGGGGCGATCAGGCTAGCTCAAAGTGACATCCTTGAGAGGGTATTGAACCTATTGATGTATTATATTGGTACTGATGAATGGTATTGAGCCTATTGAGCTAAGCTATTAGATGTGCTCCATTAAAAGCTAGTGTAAAACATGCTCCAGTGCTCTTGGCTGATGTGGGTGTGAGCTGCTGGGAGACTTACAGACACCATGCGCCCCTCAGAGGGCATGAAGGCGGGCCGGTTGCTGAGGCGCAGCTTGGTCTGCAGCGTGTTGAAGTTGATCTCCAGCTGGCACTTCTCCTGCACCTTGGGCGGCTTGTGCACGCGACGGTAGTCTCGGAAGTCCTCCAGCTTCTGCTGCATCTCATGCATGGTCTTCTCTGGGGCGCGGTTCTCCAGCCAGGGGATGGTTCTGCGGATCCACTCCAACAGCTGGAAGAGAGGCAGGGGGTTAAGACAAACAGCAGGAGAGAGGATTGTGTCCGCAGTAAAAATATAATCTCTTTCTTAATCTTTAATTTATGACAAAGTCTAGCATTCTAAATGTTGTTTGTTTTTGTAATATAAAAAAAGTGTAGAAGCGATACTCAGATTGAAGTGATACAGTGAACAAATTGTTGAGTTATCAGCTGCTGCAAATGTACTTACATCACTGGCAAGCTTTTCATAGTCCTCCATCAGGTGCTCATTCTCCTGATTGACAGCCAGAACCTTACAGATCCTGTTGGCTGCTGTCTCAGCCTATCACAAAAGAGAATTAGTCAAAACGGGTAAAAAAAGGTCCATCACTTAACTGTTCTCTCCTCACATTCTGAACCATTTCTAAAGGTGCTACATCATACACAAGGTCTACAGCCAAAGATGATCTTTTGCTCACCTGCATTTCTCTTTTTACAACCTAATTCACTACTACTATTATAATAACTACTACAGATATTAAGTCTCCATAAACCCAGGAAGAAAGGAAAACTATTGAGGAAATAGCTGTGACACTACATAAAAACACACTGCTACTTTCGATTACTCTTTTCCACAAAATAGGCCCTGTGCTACCACTCCAATCAGTGCAGTGCTTCAGCTCAATAATCGTCTTAACAACATCTCAAATCAATTGCAAACATATGCACAACCCATCAATAATCTCCAATACCGTATAATCATTTACTATAGACTAATTATATTCAAAATAAAATCATCATTAATCATCTCAAATCAACTGTCCAGTGACCACTGAGATTTCCCCTGACTTGCCAGTTGCAAATGCCCTGCTTTAGCTGCTAGGGAAACCTTTAGGCTGATTGACAGTCACTTACAAAAACCAACGGGATTTATTGCAGGCAGTTCAAGCAAAGGATTTGCATGTGCGGTCTTTGTAGATGACTTGCATAGTGACTTCCTCAGCATCACACATGAAGGGGAGTCAGTAACTGCCAGACCATGCATTCTTTTACACACATTTACAAACTCACAGAAAATTCGAACCTTCACACTATTGACTACACTGGCTGTTATGTCAACACACACACACACACACACACACACACACACAATAACTAAAAAAACAAGTGTGAGTTATAAAAACAATCCCAACTGTTTTGCATATCAGATCAGTGCATCATGCAGTCAACAAACTATAGTTTGGTTAGTCCAACCCTGTGGATGCTACCTTTGTCAAACTGACACACTGTGCTCTCAGAACCATGCTTATGCAACAAGGCTATCAAAGCCATTTTGGGCTGTACCGCTTTAAGGCAGTTCCTCCCTCTGCCTATGGATTAGAACTACACTCTGAAAGAGAAAGCATTTCAAACTACATTACAGATTTTAACAGTCCAACTTTAGGTATAACAACATCTTACACACATTGAATTCAGACATCTTACACACATTGAATTCAGAACATTCAGGTTATCTGCTGTGCTTCAATGAGTCTTTGCCTGCCAAAAGTATAATTTTTGACAAAAATAATTGTCAAGTATTGCAAATTGTCAACAAATCTTTGGCCCATCATGCATGTTCATGAGTCTACTTGAATATTTGTGATCTTTAGGCTGGAAGAACTCCATTAGGAAACACAGCAGACCAACCTCAAATTGAGTGTGAGGCAAGTTGAAAGGAGAAGGGTGAAAGCATCAAGCCTAGGGATGGGTATTGATAAGTTTTTATCAATATCGATGGCATTATCGATTCTGCCTATCAATCCAATTCCTTATCAATTCTCTTATCGATTCCCAAAAAAATCTGTGGGTGCCAATAAAGTAGTTCTACACAGTCTTTTGCAACAAAAGCAAACATTTATTTTTTTCTCAATAAGACTGGTGAACATACTTGATACAAATATACTGAGCAACTTGACAAGAGGTAGTGTAAAAGACTAGGCTACTTGTTGTAGTAGCAGCCTGTCTGTGCCCGTCATCGTTGTCATCTAAAATTCATCATGAAACATACTCAAGTCCGCTTTAATAATGAAAAGCTATGCCTGCTGCTCGCTGTTGCAAAGCGATAATGTGCTAGTCTAATGCAGGACATTTAATTTGAGCATTACCATCGTCAACGGAGGTCACAGTGGAGCTTGTTTGACCGGCAACGTTAGCACCCCTCTGTAGGCTGTCGAACACATGACACTCTTGGAGCTTAATCCCATGCTTCACGGACACGTTTTAACATATTGCTGGTATTACTACCCTTACGCGATATAACAATACTACACTGGTTGCAGACAGCAGAATTTTCATCACATTTAATTGCTGGTTCAAACTATGTTCCTCTCACGTCTTGACTACTGCAATGCCCTTCTGGCAGGACTTCCTGCCTGTGCCGTCAGGCCACTTCAGATGATCCAAAATGCTGCGGCGCGTCTCATCTTCAATCAGCCGAAAAGGACGCATGTCACCCCTCTGCTAATCGAGCTCCACTGGTTGCCTCTGGCGGCTCGCATCAAATTCAAATCACTGATGCTGACTTACAAAGTGCTTAGAGGATCTGCCCCTTTTTATCTAAGCGCTCTCATAAAGGCTCAGGCTACCCCCCGACAACTCCGGTCCTCCAATGACTGTCGACTGGCAGTCCCGGCACCTCGCCCAAGGCAATCCAGACTCTTCTCATGTGTTGTCCCACGCTGGTGGAATGACCTACCAAAAACAATCAGAACAGGGCCATCTCTGGAGGCCTTCAAAAAGCTCTTAAAGACCCAGCTATTCAGAGAACATCTCTTCCTCCTCTCCATGATGGTGGCTGCCTGGTTGACTTGTAGTATGAGTCGTCGCAGAGGGTGTGACGTAAATGTACCGCGACACAAAATTTCAGGAAAACCGGAAAATGTCCGACATCATGAAGGCCATGCTGAGGGAATCGATAACAAAAATGACGTACGATGTCGATGGAATTGACAAGTTTTCAATACCCAACCCTAATCAAGCCTGTCAAGTGTCCCTCCCGGCCCTTCCAGTAGGCCGAGTTGGTACAGAGGGATGGAGAGACACAGACAGACCAAGAACGAAAGAGAGAGAGAGGGAAAAGGGTGCTCACCTTCTGGGCGCCAGAGAAGGCATGATAGAAGCAGGACACATAGGTCATGATGGCCTTCTCGTCGGGCCGCAGCGTGCCCACGATGTCTACAGCACAGCCGGGCGGTGAGCAGAGCACAGGACAGCAGAAAACCAGAGGACCACAGAGATAGAGAGAGAGAAAGAGAGAGATAGAGAAAGAAAGAGAGAGAGAGAGAGAGAAAGATGCATTGAAGCCAAGCTACCCAAAGCCAAGGTTGCCCCCCCCACACACAGTCAGGTGGGGTGATGGGAGGAGGGGGGATTGGCGCAGGTGGGTGGGGTAGGGTGGGTTGCAGTGGTGGTGGTGGTACAGAGTTGAATCCACAGCTGACGCAGCCTATGCTTGCTGACCACCCTCTACCCCTCCCCTGCCCTCCCATCCCAGGCCCTCATACTGTCGAGGGTGGCATGGGGACCAGAAGGGTTGTGGAGGAGCTGCGGGGTTACCATGGTAACACAGACAACTAGGCAGATATTGCCCTCAGAGCTTTGTCTTGAATGAAGAGAGGCTTGGGACACACATCCAGGTTTTTTTTTTTGTCTCTTTCACACACTCACTCACTCACACACACACAAACACAGCTGCCTGTATTAGCCTGCTGTTTACTGTCTAGCCTGGTCATGCTCCCTTCATCACTGTTCACATTAGAAGCAAGGCTCTTGGGGGGGGGGTGCATATATGTGTATATGTGTGTTGGGCGTGCTCCTCCAGAGCTCTTGCCATTGCTAGGGGTGACTGACTATGTGCGGTAGAGAATTAAGTATAGACATACAGAAAATCGAATCACTGCCTGAATAACAAACTTTTATCTGATGTAAACATGAATGAAATTGAATTAGGACTAGAGACGTTCAGTCCCTTCTACCAATGTAGCCTATATACTGCAATAGCTCAATCATCTTGTGGATGTAAACATACAGACTATTCTAAACTTCCTCTCTCTCTCTCCCAGCAGAATCAGTGTCCATGCGAAAACAAGGATGGTAAGAAGGAGTTATTTGGTTTCTTTTCAGTTATTTATAACTAAATTGAATAAAAGGGGAACAGGCAACCCTTTGTCTAATTTCACAGTTTCATTGGTTTTGGAGCTGGGCATTTGTCAGTTTGCTCCTGATACCCATTCCAGAAGGCTTCCAGATTGATACGAAAAAAGCTAAGAAAGTTGAGTGTGCAGGAACTTTGGGAGGGTGTACAGGAAGGCTAAGTTTCATTGAGTGAGTGGGTGCATTTTAAAGATGAGTGTGCAGTATGCAGTGGTCTTGTGTGTGTGTGTTGCAAAAAACAGATGGTGTCCCAAGCACTCTGAGTCCAAGCCCATCCCAAAGCTGAAGGAGAAAGCCATGCTGCAGGAGGAGGAGAATGAGCTGCTGATGTGGCAGAGGTCAAGGTTCAAAGGTTAGGTAGGTTAAGGGTTAGACTGGCCAGGGGAGGGGGAAGGGGAGTTGGGGGTACCTTCTGGGCTCCAGAGAAGGCATGGTAGAAACTGGACACATAGGTCATAATGGCTTTCTCATCAGGGCGGGCAGTGTTCACTATGTCTGCAGGGAGACGACAGTTACACACAGACAGACATACAGACAGACAGGCCAACACACAGATGGGGTAGGGACACATTCAGTGTGATAGAGGGAGAGTTAGAGACCCGTCCGGTCGGACTGAGGGATGCCACACACATGCACATGTACTGTCAGTCAGACGATCAGACACACAGACAGACACACACACAGACAGACAGACAGACAGACAGACACTCATATGCTGGCACTAGACTTCAGCTATGACACTGACGGGGCAGTGCTGTCTGACAGCCTGGGGGAATACAACGGAGTTGCATCAGACATAGAAAAACTACAGATAGGCCATTCCAGAAAACTGGACGATGGGATGAGGAAAGGTCAAAGATTCAATCAAACACACAATGACATACACCACCCCATTACTGTAACACAGCAACATCTGTGAGAAAGATGCCATATGTAAAGACGATGGACATGAAGAGGTACCTTCTGCATCCAACATCTTGGGGATGTCAAGGTATTTCTCAGCCACTTCAAAGGCGTTGTTCAGGTTGTGCACAGCATCATCCTGAGATAGGGGAATAGAAAACAGGTTTCATACATCAAACTTTAAATGAAACAACAGTCTGAGATTAAAGATGTGAACGTGCGTATATCTGGTCATTGTCATCCATAGTACTGTTATACTCCTATTACTGGAACTACAAGGGTCCAGGCAACTTTCTCTTGGCAACATTGGCGCATGGAAGAGTTAACTGTGTGGGGACTTCAGTGGTAGACCCTCCTGTGGAGTCACCCTGCTCACCTTTCTTAGCTTCTCATAGTCGATCAGCTCAGGCCTGTGTCTGTGAATGAGGGCGTTGAAAGCCAGACCATCCTTCCAGCTGTGTGAGAGATAGGGAAAGAGATATAGCGCATGAGAGATGCAACCAGAGTAAAGGATGCAATGACAATAATAGGATCAGGAGGCCAGACCCCCCACACACACACAGTCCAGTCCTTTGTACCTGATATGGAAGTTCTGAACATTGACGTTCTTGTAGGGAGCCGTCTTCCTCTGACACCACAACAGCAAGCCTTCTTTAGCAGAGGTTTCTAAGGAATAGAGTGGGGTGGTCAGACTTCTGTCACATGACAAATACAGTATATGCATTTCAAACACACATGAGGTCTGGAGTGACTACTACAGTATGAGGAAGATGTCACCATATGATATAGGAGAACAAGAGGAGCGTGCCACAGAGTCATGGGTAATGGCTTGTGTTTTCAAATATCTTGTAGACATTCATATGCACTTGTTCATTCACTTACCCCACCCCTACACACACACACACACACACACTCCCTGTCGTTTCAAGTGACCTAAGTTTGCTGCATTGGCACTCCATTTCTTAGTGAGGCAGGGGTGCAGCTGTGTGTATTTATGGAGGGAGGAGCAGCTGAGAGACAGATGGAGGGAGAAAAAGAGCGAGAGAAGAGAGCGCACACATGAAACAAATGTAACAAGAATTCTTGCTATTTGTCTGGCCATGGGTCCCTTTAGCAAAAACATCCACTTCCTGTGAGTTCATTCACAAGCTCCCAAGTAGTCTCTCAGGAGAGAGAGAGAGAGAGAGAGAGAGAGAGAGAGAGAGAGTGAGTGTGTGTGAGTGAGTGAGTGAGTGAGTGGGAGAGTGAGAGTGTGAGAGAGAGAGAAAGAGGTGGGAGGAGAAATCTGGGAGACACTGATAGCTTGGGTAGTGTTTGTGTGCTCTTGCCTTCCACTGAGATATCCTGGATAGCGAAGCGGAGGATGATTGTCCAGATCATTCCCAGGGTCATCTTCACATTGCCATCCACAATTTCTGTAAACATCACAAAACATTAGCAAGGACAAGGACAAAGGCTATATGAATTACTTTAGAATACAATGGCCAATGAATAGTTTCAGGGTTGCCAAAAACAGTTGCCTGGTGACTTTACCTTACCATCTCCTCATGTAGAGTGCATGCTGTCCACAAAGACATAGCATTCGCTCCCTGTCTGACATGGACACAACTTAAAACGCCTATTGGCACCAGTTTTCATGAATTTTTTCCTTACTCAACCCCCTCCCCCAAATCTTTGCTGTTTTACTGTGTTTCACAGCTTGACCTTTCCCATCTCCAGACAGTGCTGAGTGGGTGGGGCCCCAGGACTGAGGCCCGGCAGGCAGCAGAGGCCCTTGGCATGTGCACAGCTAACGCTACTGGAATGAGGGGTCATGGAGGGAAGCTGCTGGGCACTTTGTCAATGTGATGATGGGGGAGCAAAAGGTCACTGGCATGCCGTCAAAGGGCCAGTCCCAGCTCCCCCATGCATACATTAGACAACCACACACACACACACACACACACACACACACACACACACACATACACACTCATATACATACACACACACTTGACTAACTCAACCTTACTGACAGGAAGTTGTGAAATAGTACAAGTGTGCTGTTCAAAGGGTTTACACTATAGAGTGAACATAACACACCGGATGGACCCTTTGCATATCTGTGTCTGTCAGCATGTATACATGCACTAAGAGAATATTAAATGGTTGCCTTGGCCCGACAAAAGGTCTTTTAAATGCATGTTGTCTGTCTGAAATCACACTGAACAGGATTACTTATAGTCCAGTTGAGACAACCAGATTAAGGCAACCAGAGAACTCATGCATGTGTACTGACGGGGCAGACAAGGCAGATAAGACTGACACTCCTAGGAAATGAAGGAGACCCAGAGGCTAGTAACGGCCTACATTGTGCTGCATGTACAGCCTGTGTCTTGCATGCTAAAATATCAGAAGTAAAGTATGTATGAAATGCACCTACTGCACAGTGCAGAACAGTTGCCCATTTCTTCACTTAAAATATTAGCAGTTTTATTTTAAGTGGTCTTCAAAATAAAAGTTTTAGGTAGCCTCATAGCCTCTAACACCACAAATGCGTATTGTTTGTTCTTTGCCTGTAGAAACGTGAAATGGAGTGCATTGCCACCTACCGTCATAATTTAGTCAATAATTACATTTTCATCCCATGCATATATACTCGGAAATTAGCTGGCTCAACTATCGCCAACAGTTTGACTCAGATGTACATGTATACGTACTTGTATATCTATACATGTGTTCTTTGCTTGCACAAAGAAAAGTAATTTAGGAACAATATTGCACAAATGTATATTTACATGCAGGTAAATGCGTGAGTAAAGGACAGACACTGAAAAAGTGACAAAGATTAACCAACACAAACCTTCTGCACCAATGGACACCAGCTTGACCCCTTTGCTGGCAATGAAGTCCAGTGCTTTGTTGACATTGTTGATCTTGTGAACTCTCATCTTGCCTCTCTCTGGCTTGGGTAACCTCTCTCCTACAGAATACCAAAGGGAACAAACAAATTAGCGCAGACAAATTCCCATGAAAGATCTACACTTTCCACAAGACCAGCATAAAAACAGCATGAGCAAGAGAGCAGGAGGGCAATGGAAAGAAAGAGAGAGAATGCTTTATATTGCTCTATGCTTTACATAATATAAAACTAGTATTTTCCACCTTAAGGAACCTCAGTCAGTAGTATAAAAGAAGCCAAAAAAGGTAGTCACCTTATATCTCAGATCTTACAGATTTCAACATGGTCAGAAAAATGTTGCAACCTTGTGTTTTTAATTTGCATACAGATCACTGAAGACCCTCGACCAAGATGTTAAGACAGGCAGTCAGGCGTTCATATAAGCTTGACAACGGCAATACGGAAATGCTGATACGCCTGCTGCCACATAATGAGGCAACCAGATTAAACTTTGATTTGAAGGAGCACAGATCAGGCCCAGCTATGAGTGATTACTTTCAATAGCTTACTGACAGGCAGAACGTGCAGGCAGTGTGCCTGTGTCGGCGTCAATGCTCGGCCTCCTATGGACACCAGGGGCTGGTCTCTTACCTGAGATGACCTCCAGTAGCAGCATGAGTTTGAGGCCATCTCTGAAGTCTTCCTCGATGTTGTCAATCTGTGTGCCTGCCTTGCGCAGATGGGAGTTACACCAGGCTGTGAAGGTCTAGACAAGAGGGACAGAGACAGACATAGAGGGTTAAACAAACCTGCTGGAGAAGCAGAAAGCTCTAGAAGCTCCATCACATGGAGGACTTGTTCCCTAGTGGCACTACTCAGGCTGAAATCAATCAGTGTCAGTAGTGGGATTTTAAGGGCTTGGAAACAAGTCCACTGCTGCTGATGGGCACTGTGGTTCCCTTCACCAGCATTTAGACCACTGAGGAGGGCGCAGCTTGTTTCCAGCCTCCCATTCCTGGCTCTCTCGACTTGCATTACAAGCCTACCACCGCACCTCTCTGTCTCACACACATCCCACAAATACACGCACAATGATCCCACACACACACACACACACACACACACCTTTACCCCCTTCAAGCTCGACCTCCATGGGGGCAGTTTGCATTGGGCTTTGAGTGATGTTGGGAAACATTATGAGAGTGGTGGTGGCAGGGCAGGCTACTGACCTCCTCTCTCTCCCTCCCCCTGCTGGTGGCTCCAACTCCACACAAAGAGCCCATTGAGCCCCCTGGATAATGAGGCCCTTCAGCCGCACTCCACAGCACCACCCCCACCCTCGGGCACATGTCCGTCCCAGCCCATGACGTACAGGGGACAGGAGAGTCCAGCCAGACCCAGCCACCTAATCTGGGGGCTCCCACCCCCAAACAAACAACAATCAGGCCCTATGCAAACAATGTGGACACAATGCAGCCTGTCTACACACACACACACACACACACTAATATATATATATAAATTACAGAAATAACTATGAGTTTAAAAGTTTTTTTCTACATAAGAAGACAAATGCCTAGACCAAATATGTACAAGTGCGGAAAGGCATTGTACATCATTTAATCCCCATATAAGGTTAACAAGGACGCAATAATATGCGTGATGTCAGTAAGGTGCTCACACCAATGAACCAACAGAACACACCTCGTGACTCTCACATGCGTCACCATGTTGTGGGTGACTAGCTCATTATACCACACCTAACCGTGTCACTGTCCTCCCCAATACACACACACACACACACACACACACACACACACACACACACATTTATAATGGAACAGCAGAGAAGGTGAGTGTCAGGGATGCCACGCCTTCTGCTGGAATGCTGGCATGACACAACCATGTCCTTTGCGCACTTAAAACTCAAGTATTTCCCTCTCTCTCTCTCTCTGTCTCTCTCTCTCTCTCTCTGTCTCTCTCTCTCTCTCACACACACACACACACACACACAGAGAGAGAAACAGAGAGAGGAGAAAGACAGGTAAAGGGTGTGGTGGCACCTGGAGAGAATGAACCAGACTTGCACACAATGTCATTTCAGAACTGCTGCACATTCTATGCATGACTACACAGCTATGCTGATCACTGCCCTGCCCCCTTCACCCCCTACACACACGCACACACATACACACAAAATACCCACCGCTCCCTTTAGTCCTGCAGCGCACACACACACACACACACACACACACACACACATCTGCTTTACACACAGAGTAGCTCACCTGTTGACAATCGGTGGAACTGCCACTACTTGTGGAACTGCCACTACTACATATGCCATCATTCAAGATCTGGCCAACATTGGACCCACATGCATGCATCCGCTGTAAGACCACCAGTCAAATGAGCCTAGCTAGGTTTGATGGATTTTTCACCAACTTCTCAATACAGACTCAATCAATGTTTGAGAAAGCTGAAAGGCTTCACGTGACTAGACCTCAATACGTCAAAGATAAAACCGCCCATATTAGAGCAATGTGTCTACTAGAGTACTCAATATTTGCCGTGAGTGTGCATCATCACAAGGCTGCACAATGCATACACAGCACGTGTTGACATGAGAGCGCACGCGCACACACACACACGCACAAACACACACACACACACACACACCACAAAAGCCCAAGGCGTTGAGTCCTTAGGGAGCAGGCAAGCAGTGGCAGGCCCACAGGTAAGGTCTGCTAATGGGTGCAGCCCTAAGACTAAACAAGCGGCCCACACATGCCACCCACCCCTCATCTACTGGCCCTACAAATTAAACAGATAGATAGATAGATGCATGTCAGCACGCACACACACATACACACACACGGCTATTATTAGCCATGGATCATGTCTATACATGTGCACACACAAATACCCCCCCCCCCCTGCATCCGTAGTAGCAGTTTCGCAAAGGTCTTCCCCACAGAGGAGCCCTATGGACCAACCTTACTGTAGATTAGGCCTACAGGAAAACATATTGTGTGAATGTGTGAGGCTAGATGTTCTAGTGTATGTTCGCTGTGTGCCTTCAGCTTGGTGAGAGACAAGCCTCACCATCCAGAGCTATGGTGGCTTTGTGAATGAAAACATGTGTGCAGCAACCACACACACACACACACACAACCTGTGGAACAGTTCAAAAGAGAAAGTGTGCGGCCCCAGCTGTAGCGCAACTGGGCTGGGGCCCCTGCACCATACGCCAGTGACCCGGGTTTGATTCCCGCCCCGTGGTCCTTTCCGGATCCCATCTCTACTCTCTCTCCCATTCACTTCCTGTCTCTCTCCACTGTCCTATCAATAAAGACAAAAAAAGCCCAAAATATACTTAAAAAAAAAAAAAAACCTTGGGTCATAGTGCATCTCTCAGTAGCAGTGACAAATGCCACTTGATGAATCAACAGAATCATGACCGGCAATAGTGACACAGCCTGATATGGCTTGCCAACCTTTTGTCGGTTTTTCCCCCTCCCACTGGTTTTTAGTCACCACTTCCTGTTACCTGAACCTTAACATACTAACACTCCACAATGCTTATCAGGAACAGAACATAGAGAGAGGTTCTCGAGCAATAAACATTCCACAATTTTAAACAAAATGTTGGAGTGTGAGGATCATCACTTGTGTAGCGCCAAAAACACACATTGCTCGACTAGCAAAAAGATATGCACTAGCTAAATGTCTGGGATGTAGCATAAAACTTTTATCTGACATCCAACATCATTAACTAACGCCACAGTATTTGGATATATACCACAGTAGTACATACAGTAAAATGAGCAACATTCTATCCATAGGCAGTGTTGTAGTTGACAATTGCATGTAGGTTGAAAAATGTGCACCAAGATCAGATCGAGGGGCAAGACTGTGGCTGGGTCAGATGACTGATGGAAAGCAGCAATAGAGTCTTGGTCAACCACACAGGCCTGAGTTCTCAACCCTTCTGCTGTGCTGCTGGGGGACAGGAAACTGACTGCTTTTTGTATTTCCTTCATCTGATAGGCACCTCTTTCTGCTTTCTCTCTCTCTCTCTCTCTCTCTCTCTCTGTGTATGTTCTCTTTCAGGATGGGGTGTGTTAGGAAGTACATTTTTGTGTGCTGAATATTGTAGTGCCGCGCCCTTTGGTGCTCACCTTATCAGGTCTGGACAGGTGTGTTGTAAACACACTAACGAACACACACAAATATATATCCCAAAGTAGTCAGGTCCCCACATGCACTGCTACACTGCCATCAAGAGAGGACAGGTAATGAAGGATAATAACACAGGAGATGACAGACTGACTTCTCCCATTTGAAAATTTGCACCAAGCCAATTGAACCACCAAGCCTTTAACAACAACTCAGGTCCTATACAGAACCTGAACCTGAATACAGAACAGGCTGTTTATAGTAGGCAAGAAAAAAAATCCCATTGTAACTACACTGATGTCCTCCTATGCTACAGTATTCTTTCTAATTTCAAGAGGGCACAATAACAACAGTAAGAGGCTACACTTGCTGCCGTTTACTGAGTGGCCTTCTGCTGCAGGAATCTGAGTAGACAGAGGAGGCTGAAGGGGGGATCCAAATGCAGGTGTATCAATGTCCCTCTTGTATCCGATCCCAACCTCTCTTGTTAGCACTGTGAAGACTGCACACATGAAGAAACGACGGTTTCCTGACACACAGTTGCCTCTCTGTTTGTGAGTAATGGCACAAGCTGACAAACCACCTGAGTATCTTTATAGGTTAGCAATGCTTGGTGTGTTTAAAGCCCTCTCCATGGCTACTCCCACAGGAACACCTCAGCTAATCGTGGACTCAGCACAGGGAGTGGACGATAGGCCAACCAGACTGCTTTTTCCGCTCTGAGCAGAGAAACCTCAGCTGTCAAAAAATAAGCCACTCACACCCGTGCTGGTTTCATTACTGCAGCAAATAAAGATCCAGTGTGGTCTACCAGCTAGGGCTCAGTCTGACACAGCGAGTCAAACAGAGAATGACCCCCCTGACTATGACACAGTCCACTGTTCTCACAGCTCTAGGCATAAAGGGGCCACTAGCCACTTCTTATAAAATACCCAGAGATCTCTCTGGAAAACATTGTACAGATTCCTTTCAGACAGGAATGTGCCATTTTTAATCTATGGGGGGAGAGTGGATTTGGAAAAGGTGATGTAAGAAATACAAACTGGACAAAAAAGTGACACCAAAGTTCAACCATGGGAGCAAAAAGGCAGAAAGATAGATTTACAGACAGCCTGCAGAAGGGGGCAGAGAAACGGCATGTATAATGGACACCAAAGGGAGAGAATCCACTGTAGTGGTGCTCAGTTTGGATGCCCACGCTCAGCAGAGGCTTCCAGCGGAGCCTGTGTTTATTTGTTGATTTATTTATGTGGCTTCCTGTCTTTGTGAGAGCTGGGTTGGGTTTCTCAGCCGAATTAACCCTTCACACACGCGCAGAGGGGATGATCACGTTTCAGGTCACCGCCATGGCCTAACAGAAGCACACTTATGGTATTTGGGGGGAGTGAATATGTTTAACTATGTGAGCGTGTACTTTAAACTGCAAGCTGCAAGGTTAGCTATCTTTCTGGTGATGCAAGTACAAAGTCTATTTGTACATGCACACATTCTCTCTCGCTCACACGCGCCTGGAATAGCTTGGGGAAAGTGAAACCTGAACGGCAGCTATGCAACAGAAACCAGGTGAGAATCTGTTGGCCGGGACTGACTGTGCACACCTGTAGCGTCAGATGGGGCAGGGCCTACATCACGTCAGCAGTCATACAATGACCTGAATTTTACAGGCATCCGACACAACCAGATACCATTTCTCATGAATCCCTAAGACCAAAGTCCATTGGGCTAGAGCTAAAGAGGTGGGGCGTGGTGCTGACAAAGGCATGTTGAAAGGGTTTGTGATCTATGGATGGACAGGAGGAGAGGGCAGGGGAGAAGGACAGATGCTGGGGAGGGAAAGTAGGGAGGGCAAAAAGTGGAATGACTGTCATCCTAATTTAGTATGAGAGGGATGTTAGGAATGCCAGCCATGCAGTATGTGCTCTCTGACTGCACTCTCACTGGACTCTTGGAGAGACATGCTGTTCTTCCCAGAAAGAGCAAGGGGGGGGGGGGGGAAGAGATCACAGCACAAGGCAGGATTGTTCAGTTCATCCACCATCATAATGTTTATGCCCCTGTCCACTCCACTATCAAAAAACTTCACCTGAGGTTCTTCACCAGAGGCCTGCTCATGTGACAGGTAAGCCTGTTCTCGGTCAACCAGAGGACCTTCCCCATAAACCTCCCGTGGAGGGAAGTTGCGAGGGATCGGACAAGACAGGAAATGGCTGACAAACAGCTAATGGTGAAACATCGCTCAGCCCCTTCGATGTTTAGTCCCACTCCCGAGGCACGATTGGAATGCGAGGACCAAAGCATGAGGAGGCTTAAGAGTCCAAGAGAACCCCCCTGCACTGGAGCCATGGAGAGCTTCAGACCAGAGCCCTGGCGGCTTGGAGCAGAAAAGCAGAGATGAGGGAGCTTAAACAGGGCAGCTGGCGGAGGTCTGCGGGCCATCACACAGCAGCAACTCCAGTCAGTTGGAGTCGGTCCAACAGCAGCAGCAGAAATGTGCACCAGCACTACGAGGCACAACATCTGGGATGTCTCAAGCTCCATAGCACAGCCCTACTGTACGGGCTCAAAGAGAGCAAGGGGTGGCACAAGAGAATGACAAAGAGGATGGAGACAACAACGACTTGGTAAAAGTAAATAAAATCAGAAAGAGTTTAGCTTCTGATAAGTTGTTCCCTTCCTTCCTTCCTTCACCTTTCCTCGAGCTTGTGCTTTTGGCCTTAAGATCACTTTCAAAGAGGATGTGGCCAAATGTAAATGACTACTTGGTTGCCAGGAAAGCAGATAAGCAGTGGTTAGACTAAATGAGCCGTCTGGGGGCTGCATCTTCCATCCAACAAGCTGGGTAGAGTGGGGTGGGGGACAGTGGGCTAGTTGTAAATTCAACCAGTCAAAGCATTCTTTCCTCTTACACATTCACTCACACACACTCCTATACTGGGGAGCCATTCTCACCGTGCAGCTCTTACTTAGAAAAGTTGCAGTATGATAAAAAAAAATACATACACATGACCTTGGGGTACATGTTTATCACCTGCTTAGCCTTCACCTCAGTGCCCACTAGAAAAGGGCCTTATCCTGTGTGTGAGGCCGGGCCGGCACTATGGGCCGCCAACGCTCCAGATAAGGATCCCTTTCAGGCCACTCCTGGGGCTTCGGCCAGCAGCCTTTATACAGCACACAATGGAGCCTGACCTCGGCAGGGGACGACTGGAGAGGTGGAGCCACGCTGGTACAGCTTCTGAAACGCCCCGCCAGAAGCTGCCTAGCTGCCCACCCTGGCACAAGCATGGCATTACACGCTACCCACAGCGGCTGGATTTCAATATGACAATGCATACAATACACTTTGGGCTGGCTGAATTCTCTAAGAATTAACTGAAAATAGTATCCACTCTGACGTGGCGGGAGGAACAACATGGCTATGGGCTAAATGAAGGAGGACATTTAAAGAGAAGACATAAAGTGGGGGATAAAAGAAAAAGAAGTGAAGACTTACTGCCATGCTGGGACAGGGTAACTTACATTGTCCTCAGCCCCGACTGACAGGAAAACAAGGTTTGCAATTAGTCTGCCTGTCAGTACATGTCAAAATATACCAATACACAGGTCCCACTTCATAAAAGATGTGCCTTTGAAGGGAGGATGGGGGACTATTACTTTCATCATTTTGATTTGTTGTACAGAGATCATAGGCGTGAATCACTATTATAAAAGTGTTCCTGGGAAGAGGACTGCCATTATACCTTTTCAACCTTGGAATAAGGCTCACATTCCAGGCAATGTACTCTGCAATTATCTCCCCAAGAGGCTATCTGTACGATTGACCTCCTAGCAGGATCAGTGTATGCACATGTTCTCCGTGTTTGATGTTTGGGCCTTCACTCCCAGGGTCAATGAGACGAATTCCCCTTCACTATTTACCACGTGGCCATGCTAGTGCACGGTCAGCAGCAGCAGAGACAATCAAACACATTCTTTTCAGACCTTCAGTTAAAGACAAGCTTGGGGTTTCAGTGGGATGTTTGCTTTAGTGTCTGTTCTGAGCTGACGGGTCTGTGTGAAGGAGAACTGAAAGAGTGCAGGCAGGCGCTTTATGGAAAGGGATGGCACCCCGTTCCTCCACAGGACTGGTGGAGGCTTACTGGCTTAAACGCTGAAGGGAAACCAACAGGCCTGCAGAAGCCAAATCAGCACTTTGGAGTGAAAGACCTAAAATAATACTACAAAAGGTTATTGAACAGCCACTGGGACTTCCTCACTCTCACTCTCACAAACCCCAAAAAATGCTAACCCCAAAGAAATGAACAGACTCTTTTAATCATGTGGCATTCGAATTGCTTGTCTATAAACACAGCTTGACATTTGCCCTCTGTGGGCTCCTCAAATTCCTCACATTCCCTGTAGGGCAGCATTATCCCCTTGTCCTTGCCTGCTTGGCACTCAATCTTTCTTTCTCTCTGCATCACACACACACACACATACATACACACTTGTGTCTGAACATTAGAAAATACAGTAGAAATGCCTTTTAGTGTCCACCCCCACTTCTGTGAGTTAGTCTGGCACCAACATGACTTACAGGTGCTGGCCACTCACAGGGGAAAACAGAGGCTGATTTGGCCAGAAGCGCTGAGTGGAATTGGGCATTTCCTTCACAGTTCAGCGTACAACACTGATTTACTGGGCAGCAGTGTTGCTGGTGGTGACCACAGTGATAAAATGGGTGGCTGGAAGAGGAGGGAAAGTCTATGACACTATAACAAAATGAGATGAAACATGAGTGGGAAAGAGAGGGAAAAGAAAGAGAGTAAAAGGGAGAGGGGAAACACAATGTGACTAAACGAGACGAGCAGGCTGGCCCAGTCAAGAGAGCATTGTCACACTAACTGCCTCTTCCTGTCGTTCCTCTGGCTCCGCTGCGTACTTTTACCTTATAAGGAAATGCTGTTAACTGTCTGTCACTATGCAGATGATGTAAGTCAGCTAGGTGCCACCCTCCCCATCACCTCTCTCAATATATATTTTTCTTGAACACACACACACACACACACACACACACACACACACACACACACAAGCATGCAGGGCAAACATCACCTGATTAAACGCAGCCACCACACCTTTCTCGTCTGGTGCTGTTTGTTTGACACTTTCTAAGCCCAAAATGGCACTGCTGTCTGCGTGCCTCCCTCAGTGACTCTGTGCCAGCCTTGTTTGTTTGGCTAGAAATGCTGGAATGCGAAGCACGACACCCCCATCAACAAACACACGCTTAGTTTCTACAAGTGTTTCCAGTGAGCCAGCAGAAAACAGGAAAGGGTATCCACCAGAGAAAGGGTGTTTTACAAAAAAAAATGGCAAGCTCCCCACTGAAAGCCAGTTACTGCACCCTGAAAGTGACTGATAAAGGTCACTGCGAGACACTAAGGAATGCTTTGAGGAAGACAACACGTGACCCTGGATCCTAGCCTGACATGCCCTTTTTGGAGGTCCCATGAGACTCTCAACTACTTACAGTGGTCATTAGTCGGAGTGAAGGGTGTGTGTGTGTGTGTGTGTGTGTGTGTGTGTGTGTGTGTGTGAGAGAGAGAGAGAGAGAGATGGTGGAAGGAGTGAATGAGGAGGAAGTCAGGGTGAGTCTAAAAGCTTTTGAGGAGGTCCAGTCACCAGTTCCTCTGTTCCTGTTTGTTTCAGTGTGTTTCCGCTACCCCTCCAACCCCCCACATACAAAGACATTCCACAGTCCAGCAAGTCCTGTGCAAGCATGCGCGCGCGCACACGCAGACACACACACACACACTTTCCCACTTAAAACTATACCGGATGCATCAAAAATCCAACAACTGGCTATCATTCCAAGTTTGAAACTTATTGAAAACAAGCTCAAAGCACTAAACTTTTCCCCTCATAACTTTCTGAACTAGCAGTGTGCATCATGAGCGTGTCATCTAACAGGCTCCCTCATGCTGCCCTTTTACTCACAAGTCAACAAAAAAGGGGGAAAAATGAAAGAAGGGTGGCAGGCAGGCTATTAATCCTTTCAGTAGCAGCAGAGGAGAAGGAGGATTTGGCCCACATCTGTTCATAACGGGCAGATGCTGGACTACGTCAGACAGTGACCCTTCCATTTATGCATCATGCACAGCCCCCCACTAGAACATTCTCACAACACAAGCACCGGTTACTGTTTTGAATACTAGCCAGTGGTGAAGCATGAACACCCATGCCGAGAGGTGGAAAAGAGGTAGGAGGGTTGTAGAGCTCGACTCTAACCTTCCATTCACTGAAATGTGCTTCAGGGCAGAGTGGCCTATTCTCCTAGCAGACACCACGGGCCTGTTTGGACTGTGCCAAAAACACACCAGTACTCAGAACAATCTACTCTGGCATGGTGAAACTAAATGGGCTGAGGGCTAATCTTCCAGCAGAAAAGCTATTCAATGCAAACATAGTCAAGATGTTAGCTTACAAAGCATGGATACTGTGTACCTCGAGCCACTTAATATGTCACTTTTAGTGCAGTATAAACGAGCAGCTGTGAGTAAAAAGGAAACTGAAGTTCACCCATCATGTTGGAAAATTGTCAAGCATCACACATTCAGACACACTGGAATATAACATTTTTTTTTCTTTTCAAGTACATCAAACCAAAAAGTTGTCACCTCATAGTTTATCTAGGTAACAAATTAAAACAAAACATAAAGGCTGAAAAGAGAGCACATGTTAGCCCTCTGTCCCCAAAACACATACTTTCCACCTCTTTTTTCCTTGTATATTTTTTTCCTTCATTTTTCAACCTACATCAGACATTTGTTAGTATTCTTTAAATTTGACATCGCTTAGTCATTTAATCCCTTAATGTACCAACTTCCTTTCCTTCTTCACCCTCCCCTTTCCACTCATTCTATCAGCAGTGTACACACTTCCCTATGCATTTACTATTCTTGGATCCCTCTATTGCACTCATTTACTTTATGAGGTCAGTCATTGTCTCCCAGTCTCCCCATTACAATCTGCCTCTTTTGCCCCAATGCCAGCTGTGATCTCTCATTCCTCACTCTCTCACAGCAAACTGACTGCGAATCTTGGATGCAAGTATGATGCTTTCAGCAATACAGGCACTAGAGAAGACCACAGGATAAAAATAAACAGTCTCTGTCTGGTTACTAAGAGGTTATATGAAAATAAGAAAAATACCCTTGTATTCGAGCAGAAAGGGTAAGGACACAGAACTGACAACTATAGCAAAATGATGCCAAAGCTGACCACCACACAGGTAGCGCGTCACATTCAGCAGCCAAGAGCCAATCCTCTTCAGTGAAGAACCTTGGACCTTTTACTTGGTACCATTCCAAGAGGTGCCAATAGGGCTTTCAATGAGTGTTAGAAACATTCTTCCGTCTGGCTATCATAACAATACAACAAGTATCACCTGATACTTAGCCCCTGGACCCCTCTGAAATGGGGTTAGGAGATATTTCATGCCTGTGTCCAACAATCAAGTTAACTTTTTTGTAGGGCTTCAGATCACACTTGGACGTAGGCTACACCATGGCCCTATCTGTCAGTCAAACACACATAAAAACATAGGAGGAAAGAGAGAAATCTAATATCTAGGCCTAAATCCTAGAACGAGGCTTGTATTCCCGTGCCTGTGCTAATCCTCTTATGAACAGAGCTTTTGTCTGAGCCTGTGCACTTAAGAGTCTTTCACCGCTGCCTTGGGCATGAGGGAACAAACAAAAAGGTCCAAGGACAGTGAAAGTGTAGCCTTTTGTGCCTGCAGCCCACTTTGAAATGGGACTACAGGCTACCACAAAATTGCCTGATAGCAGAGATGTGTTATAAGGATATAACCTTTACAACCTCCAGAATGCCTCAGCTTCAAAGCGGTCCTGTGTCTCGGGGACTCTTAATTCGTCTAAATTAGTTTATGCTTATTTACATTGTTCAATGGAGGCTGGGTAGTGGTCCTCCATTCTCAATAGCTAAAACAGCTTTATCAGCTTACCAGTGAAGTGCCAAGAGAGCAGCATCACAATAATTGTTGCAGAGGTCTGAGCATGGATCGCCTTGATGTACTAACATGTGTGTGTGAGAGACAGCCAAGATAAGAGTAAGAAGTCCAAAAGGAAATATTCAATTGTTTATTCAGGCATTTTGTAAGGAAAGTCAGTGACAGATGTCACACATACACCACACAACTAATACATTATTGAATTGCCCTGTGTGAGTTTTTGGTTGTACATGCATCCAAACTGGTCACATCCTGGAGATGCCTGACCATGTGAATAGCTATTAAAAATGAAATGTTGGCAATGCTGTGGCTGACTCCACATCTGGCTTTCAAAAATGTCTCAATTCAATAATCAAGGGAAGATTTGATTTTTTTGTAATAAATTGTATGGGCAGTAATTACTGGTCAAAGACACCCATCCATCGAGTGTATTCAGCCTCAAGTCAAAGAACAACTGATAAATACATTATGTATATGTCATTTAAGAGTATGGACAGAGTGAAGTAACAGTACAGTGCAGTACAGTATGGCCAGCATGGCATCAAGAACTGGGTCCCAAAATACAGCTCGACTCTGTGCATCAACAACAAAACTTCCCTATTGGGGAGGAAGTCTCACTTACAGAGGGTGATGCTGACACAACCACACATCCCCCACACTGAAACACTGACTGACACAAACTATGTGCGCACTTGATTCACGCATCTCACCCATCCACTTGCCCATCTGCAAACAGCAGCATAATACGACCTGGCACCAAGAGAGTGCGTCACTAGAATAGAATAAGTGGTTTACTGGTAATAAGGAGCTGAATAAAAGACGGGCACCCCAAAACACCCCTCTACTTAGATGATTCCACCCTGCCCCTCCCCCCAACAATATGACTACACCTAAACACACATTCCTTTCACAAACCAAGTGGCCTGCAAGCACTCAAACACACTGCTCACCCCATAAACTCAGGTATTCTCGGTTACAAGGCTGCATACAAACAGTGTGGCCAGAGCATACAGATGTAAACCACACCATACTGAGGAGGTAGATGAGTGGTGACACAGTGCACTACACTACTGACAGTGGAGACAGCCCTCCCATCATGGAGTAGGTTACTAAAGTACACTATTGACAGCGGAGACCGGTATGATGCTTTTCACGCTAAGCTATATTTGCAGAACTCACATGAAGAAAAAAAGAAAAATGAACTGAAAATGTCCATAATAGATTTTCTAGACTACAGATCAAAAATCTAATTGTTTTATTTTTTTTTAATAGAATTTTAAGTGTGTTTTTGAAACAATAAATACAGAAAACAGAAGTAAAAATGGGTCAATATTCTAATATTTTACATGAAATATTCATGCCAGGGGATATCCGGGTTCAGGTGGCACTGCTTACCATTCGTAAAAATATAAATGAAGGCATGGAGTTATGAAGTCCAGTCCAGTTCTTGAGCTACACAGCTCGAAACATACATATATGGCTACAGTTTGTTACAATGTCCAGCAGATGACTGGAGGTGAACAAATCCTCAGTCCCACCTGTAGACTGGCAGGACAGGATACTCTCCAGACCTTTAGATATCCCAACTAGCCACCTCCACTTATGGCCCAATGTTTGAAGTTGTCACAAAGCATAGGATTTGACTTCAAATGCTGCGGAGACGCAGATGCCTGTGAATTTAATATGACACTCATGGTTCAGTCCGACCCTAAGCCAGAATAAATTAGAAATTTAGAATATCGAGTTATTGTCTGACTTCTGAACTTTTGAACAGTAATCAATAGTGGTCTGAAAATTGTTTAAGAAAAACTTTGTGCTGCAAAGCATTACATGGACCAGGCACCACTTTAATCACAGACTGAACTATCCTACTGACAAAGGAGATAGCAGTCCCATCAACTGAAATAGATCTAGCAGTTGTTTTATTGTCTCTGCATCTACCTAGGCAAATCTGTATCACAACTAAAAATACCTACTTACACCAAAGCACTGATACAACCAAACACATTTGTGCCATAAGAGAAGAAATTGTGGGTGCAAAAACAGCTATGCTGCTAGCATTGAAAAAACAAGACACTAACAACAACTTCAAAGCACTCCAAATCATCTGTGGTGTACAGTAGTTCAGCATACTACTGCAACCTTTCTGTGAGGTAAAATGACTCAAATTCAGTGGGCGTGTTAGTTTCTCCAGAAACTTTTAGGATCAACTGAAATTATGCCATGATATTTATACAGTCTCTGTTCTCCAAAGTAGCATCCTAATGTCAGTTTTAAGAATCAGGTTGGCCAATTGTCAGGAGGCAATGTTTCTACTATTTAGCCACACCCATAGTCAAAAGGGCAATAACCCCATTCCCCATGAGTTTCATAAGAATACAAATACTGTATGCCAAAAGGAGACATTCGATTTTACAGATGTTCTTACTGTTATTTGTGCATTTTGTTTCAATGTAACAAATTTTGTTACAAGTTTGTGACAAACTTTAGAACTTTAGAAACACATTCCTTTTCTCTTGCTTACAATAAAACAACACACATTGTGAGTTTACGATTACTGTGGACTTCCGAGGATGCCATCATCAATATTCAGACAAATCTAGCAAACACAAAATGCTTAGATGGTTTATTTTTCTAATATTACACCAATATAGGTTACAATAGGCTACATGGGATGTCATTGTTGAGTAAGAAAAAGAGGAAACTGCATTCACTAGAAGGGGTGGAATGTTTTCACATTATTTTTAAAAACAACAGGACCTTCAGAGTTTTTATTTCAGGTAAGCATAACAAGTGCCAACATGACGCTACTGCTATGCCTGGACAATCGTCAGGTCATGAACAGCCAAACACACATAACATGATGCCAAGGAGGCTCTCAGTTCAACACATGACATTTTGGTTCTGTCCTTGAATTAATCCGTTTCCTAAATCTATTTATTTGTTGTGGCCTAATTTACATGTAGACTTGACTGCTCTGTTAAGAAAAGCAATATTAAAACACCCCCAACGTCTGCCACTGCATTGCTCAGCTGCAAGTCTCAGCTTGTGGCGTTGTTAGGGCAATTGGTTTCTTTTAATGACTGGTTTCCCACACAGACAACTCCTGTGAACAGAGAGTTGTTCTACAGATGGCAGTTGCAAAAAAGGTCTTTCGCCAGCTCACATCAATAAATGGAAACCTAGTGAAGACGTGTGTAACCCACATATAAAATCTAGTCCGCTGTTTCTTCCACTAGCCTACAGAGAGTGACAGAGGACAGCTATGCAAAAAAGCGTTCATTAACTTGTGCAATATCCAGCGCGGCGGGGGTGAATAGCCACAAGAATGTGCCCTTGGTGCTCCCATCTCCGCCCGAGTGTTCCGAAATAATGTCCGTGATTATGGATAAGTCACGCCTCCGATTGAAGCCAAAAAGTCTGAACCAATCTAGAGCACGTTGATGGGGAAACGCGATAGCGTACAGGTTCTATTGAACGTTACACGAGTTACAAACAAGGTGGGTACCGTAGCCCGATATGGTTAATGATTTAACTTTTCTGTTCTTACAAAACTTTGCCCCTTCGTCGCAAAAAGCCGCGCCTCACTACCTTATACTAGTCGAACAATCTCTACATAGTTAAGCAACATAAATTAGCCTATGCCTGTTATGAAGACAGGCGAGCTTAAATGTTCTGTAGCCTTCTGTCAGAAGCTAACAGTCTGTAACGTTATGTTTGGTATGTTGTCATTCCAGCAAAAGGAATGCAAATCATTTTTGTTCTTGGGCACTAGGCTACACACCCTAAACTCCGCCAGATTCATGTGGCCATACAATTCCAGGGCTGGAACCACCATTTTCGCGTAAGCTTTTAAGCTTACCCGAATTGATTGTAGAAACGTGTTCAGTTGAGACTCAACACAGAAACCACTAAAACCCATTTTTAACAAATGGGCTCTATGGTCTTATCTGACTGGTTCCAGTCAATCAGATAAACGTAGCCTGCACCATTTCGCAGCTATTTTGGTCCTTTGGGGCCTATAGACATCATGTAGATCTAGTCGACACACTGTGATACAAAATATCACTTTTAGAGTCTGGTTGAACACATGCGTTATGAAAGATGAATTTCATTACGTCCGTGGTAAGAATCTGGCCTTTGGATAAAACGCTAGTCTTTAGGCTACACATTGTCCAATCTGTCCAAGCAAAAAAAAAAAAGCCATCCCAATACATGTGGCGACAGAACGATAGGCATTTTCAATATATTTTTCTTCATGGGGATAGGAACATCGAAGGCCCGTAGCAGTCCCCGGCCTATCCCAATCCCTATACCAGACATCCACCAACCTTTCTCTGCTGTTTCTCCCAGGCCGGGTCGAGCAGCAGGTCTCGGTCCCAGTCATTTTCCTGCTCCATGTATTGCCCGCCAGAAGGATATTGTTGGGCTTGATTATTTGTGGCGTGATAATCTACCATGTCAGCAAAACCTGAGTGCGCTTATTTGACCTCGGGAAAACAAAAGGATTCGACCCAGTCACTGAAACTCTACTTCGTCTAGTATCGTTCGATCAGGAATATCCGGCGCGTAGCCTTCTCCGACACTGTCCCCGCTGAACGTCTCTCCACCCGAGAAAAATGGTGTAATAGCCAGAGTCGCGCCGCTCCCACAGAATCGCGAAGGTAGGCCCTAAGCAATCATGAATATGCAAGCATTTGATCTTAATGAGATGTTGGTTGTCTTTCAAGTCCCGCCTCCTAAACGAACAGACTGCCCCCTTGTAGGCTAGTTCACCCAATCATGTCTGCCGGGTGAAATGCCAAGCATTTTTTGTTTAGCCTAAATATTTTGTTTGCCTTTTGTTTGCGATTTTACACTCGAGTTGCTGGGAGTTGGTTTATTGATAAGTAGCCTAACATATTGGATTTTATCAGTAATGCAAAGCCGTTTTCTCCTGGTGTAGGTTCAATTTGGAGTAGAAATTAAAAAGAATAATCTCCTGTTGTAACATTAGGCTCAACATTAATGGGAGAAAGTTAGTTTTCCCAGGAATTATCAAGACGTAAAAGAGGCAATAGCCACTCTGGCAGACGTAGTCTGTTGATTATTCATGAGAATGTACTCCCATCATGAATGATTCAGCTGTGAGCCTCATTGTCTAGTTGACCCCTCAGAAGCTGTCGTCATGCTCACATGACAGAGAAGAGAGGTTATGCTTTATGAAATTCGAGTGTAGTATTATATGCTACTACTTAAAAAGGCTAAAAATTAGGTGTTGGTAGTAGAAGTCGACGTAGCCTAACCCAGTGGACCTGCACTTTCTCTGCCTTGACTACTGTTAACAAACGGGTGCTACGTTTAAGTAGGTCACTTTTAAACTGCGTCCATGTCGATTACCGTCATACGGTGGCCTTGCATTCCAGAGAAAACAGGCCTACTCCCAAACCGTTCGCAGTTGTTCCCCGTTCCCAAATGCATGTGCATTTAGTTTAAGGGGCAGTTGATGTTTATGCCACTTATTGCAATCCAGACCACTATCAAATCCAAATGATCTGAAAATGTATTGGATACAATCCGCATGGTTATTGGATGCAATCCGATTCAAAACATGGAAAAACATTATAGATACACACACACACACACGCACACAAATAGAGGGAGAGAGAGAGAGAGGAAATACCTCAATTTACCAGTTTCAATCATCTTTCAGGGACTTCAAAATTGTGAGACAGAAGCTTTATTAAACATTAGGACTAAACATGTCTCATATATTCAAACAAATGAACAGGCCATGCTTCATTGAAATGATCCATTCTGTGGAGATGTTGTCATGAAAAGGCTTTCAAACATGTAAGGATATTTGTTTTTGAATGATAAAAACAGGATGCTGAGGCTGGATCAGCAACTTCCCAGGATACAGTTAGCTACCCAAGACTGACAACATCCTGTCCAGTCTGCAGGCTCAGTTGTAGAGAGTCATATGAAGCCACTGCAACCCATAGTAATAAAAAAAAGCATCTAGCTGTTAGTGGAATCATGCACACTTTATTCTTTTATGTAGAAATATGTTTCTTCTTTTTACCTGTCTGAAGTTAACGGTTATTGTTCCCATTCCCACCATGTCATAGGTTTGAAATTTACCTGTAAGGAATTGGAGAAATATTTAAATCAATCGATTTAAATCAATGACCTAGACCTTGTTTTTTCCTAAAGATTTGCTCTTTAACCCTATGAGCAGAAAGGGCAGACTGGGCTTTCCTGAGGATATGTACTTCCAAAAGAAATGGGTTTACATGGGCCACCCTCCTTTAAAAGAACCTTTAGTCATTTCCTTCACTATTTCATTATCAGTAAAGGAGATACAATGTCTGGAGTTGATTCCCAGTTTAGTGTTCACATTTGGGAAGATTCTACTGTTACAACATACACCATGAGGAGCCATCTGAGAAATGTTGGAAGTGGCAAAAAGGCTTGAATGTCCAAAGAAGACAACAGTGTTAGATGCTAACAGAATTTTTTTTTGCATAGCCACCCACCCCCCATCCCATGACCCTCTCTTACAGATCATGGTTTCCAGCTTCATCATCAGGTAAAGGAAGCCAGGGTAGCTCACAGTCAGATCTGGCTCTGTGTACCGCAGTCCTATCAGCTGCATAATAAAGTCATCCACCTGAATCCCTAGGCCAGAAAAGCACAGATCAACATACATAATAGGTGCAGGCAGACAACAATGTTCAAGACAATGTCCTGTTACTGCCCCCTTGTGGGACATGTTCTTCTTTTTTCTTACCTGCAGTCCTGAGTACATGTCCAATTTCTCTGTACTCTAACGATTGAGATTTGTTGTGTTTATATTTCATGAAAATATGCTGAAAAACACAAGAATATTACCAGAGCAGTTGAGATGTGCTTTTAATCAATGCTTTCTGCAAATGTCTGAGCATGTGTTATTGCTTAATTATGGTGGTTTCCATGGTAACTGATATGGACGCTATTCTGGTTGCAAAGTTAATCATTTTGGTTGCTAAATTGTCATTGTGGAAGTGGTTCCCAGGCTGTTGCTGGTGTACTTCAGATGGTTGCTAGACTGTTGCTAAGTTAGTTATGATGGTTTCCATTATGGTATGATGGTAACAGATGTGGAAGCTATGCTGGTTGTTAGGGTAACCATGTTTGTTGCTATGTACTGTATGTTTATAGGTTATTATTGTGGAGGCGGTTGCTAGGCTGTTGATAGGGTACTTCAGGGGGTTAACAAACCACAGTCAACCAATCGACAAGATGGTAGATGGTGCTCATTAACTCCCACCCTATTTTGCATTTGTTGTGTTTAAGTTCACATCCCCCTGTTGCTAGTGTTTGTTTGAATACACCACTCAGGTTTGAGTATTACAGCTCCTGTGTTGTCTTTCAAGAAAGGTTTTTTCATAGTGTATTTAGGAGGCAGAAAGCTAGCCGATCAAGAGGAAAGGCCTACAATTTGAGATAAAAATTAAATTACATTAAAATCCTGCATCATCCTCATAGAGCACCTTTAATGGAACCAAGACATGCAAAGTATGTGGAAATTCACACCCATTCTTTTCTATGGTGTTACTCATCAAGTTTACTTCACACAGATGACACTTATACCGGTTCCCGGTTCTGACTTCCCAAAAATGAACAAAAATGCACACAAAAATGAACAAAAAATGTTTAGCATTTTAGGCACTATAATATAGAATATTTTTGTCCAACTTTGTATAATTATCATGATAATACCATGAGAATTTCACATAGCCCCATGAATATTAATTCATATATTTAATCTTAGGGTGCTTACCGACCACTTGTTGAATTTATGCCACAGTGCTTGAAACTCCAGCCAGTCAAGGTGGGCCAATCCCTGACCCTTTTGTTGTTTGAATATTTAAAGAAATACTTGTGCCTACACATTCTGGAAATTTAATACAAACTAAATTCACATTATTATGAACAATTCAACTCATCACTGTTCAATTAGAGGCCAACTGTTCCCTGTATTTCCTATATTGAATCTGTCAATGACTTGCTGCATTGGGTTGTGTTGCTAGGACACAGTGTTGGTGGATATAAACAGTCTACATATCACTGATTAATACCTTATTTCACAAATGTATTCAGGTCATACATACCCACAAGCAAGAGTTAGGTAATAATGGGCATTGCATTTTAAGCTATGAATAGTTGATAGGCTAAACGTCAACAGAACGAAACTACATGACAGATGTCAACAGAACATAACTACTATCAGTTATTTTTACTGTTAGGCTAGGTGAGCCATTTGAGATGCACACGATTCAGGTTATCCTCACAGCGCAAAACCTAAAAAAGGTGTGACGTTATGAGGGACTGCTATGGTTGGTAAAATATAATGAATGAGAAAATTGCAACTATTGAGGTGGCCAAATTTGCAAGTTTGCAATGAATTCACAGGGATTGGATGCAAATGCAATAATAATTTTAATCACATCACCACAAAATCCTCAAGGATCTTACCTGTGGCCAGAATTCTGATACCAGAACTACTCAGTTGCCATAGCAGATTCTACAGCGTTCTCCCACACAACACACCATTATTGACATTATACAGGATGTACATACTTTTGCACCTGTCTGTTATTGATTGCAATCTTTCTACAATAGATGTTATTTCACTTTCCACAAGGTATACTGTGTCAGGGTTATATAAACTTTTTATATCCACTGTATATAGTATCACATGTGGCACTGAAACGAACAAACATATTCCCTCAGAAAACATTCTGTTTATATATCCTTTTGATTGATCAAACCTATTTTGTACTGCAATGATATGTGAAATTTTCATGCAGTGAAAAGAAGGATACATCCATCAGAACCACAAAACTTTTGCAGTGTTCGATATTTAGCATCTGCTCACTCCCGGAGAGCGCTGAAGATGATGTCCAGTCCAAATGAGAGGAAACCAAAAGACAGAATCAGAGATATTATTAAGGTCCTGCCTTCTGTCTCTACTCTACTCTGAAAGAGACAGTGTATGATCAATGATTCACAGCTCTTCTGTCTCACTGACCTCCTCCTCTGATTGCCTCTGTCAGCAAGTTGAACAATTCAGCTGGTTGACATTGTCCATCCTAGTAAAAAGTTCAAATGGTATACTAAAGTACACTATCATAATTGAATACATTCAAGTACAAAAGGGATGGGTGTTTTGTGGTTATATATTTGGCAGGTAGAATTTCTTCTTCTTACTGCTGAAACGAGATATATTTAACTCACCTTGTTGCAATGTTTCTTAAAGAGCTGGCGTGTAAGACCGAGAGAGGGGAGCACTGACAAGGTAGGACTGCGCTGGAGACAGGAGCAAAAAATCCATGTTATTAACCACTAATGTGGGCTTTTCACAACATACTATAGACTTATACAACATTGTGCAAAGGGTGCAACATTGTGGGATGTGTGAGAAAGACAGGTAGATTTCACATATTGCTTGTCAGCAATTCTGGTGGTGTAGTAAGAGATTAAGAGGGCTTGGTTTACCTCTGAAGGCAGAGTCACATCAAATCGTGGCTTCTGCACTGGACTGTAAGCATACCAATGGAAGAACAGCATTCAATGAAATTGAACACACAGTAATCTCTAAATATAATGAACACTTTAATAATAATCTCTAAATACTACTGTATTCCTGCCTTATATGTTAGTCTTTATAGTGTGACTTATTCCTGCCTTAAAAGTCTAATTTAATCTCACTCATTTGTTTGCAATCGTTTCTATTTTTCCTATTAAAATATGATTTGTACAGCCATCCTAAAACTATTTCCACTGCTCCCTGACTGATTGGATCACACTGACTCACACAGCCCCATTTCCCTTCTCAGTTAGGACACGCAGAAGAAACTCTCCTTCCTGCTGCTTGTGGGAGGTGGAGGGGATGATGATGTAATTGCCAGGGGCCAAGCGCCCTCGAATCACCACCTCTCTGCAGGGTTGGTAGGGAGCGCTGTGCACTGGCTTCAGTTCAGACAGATCCGCCGGGGAGAGGTAACTGTTGTTTGAATTAGCCTAAGAATGAGATGACATAACCAAACGTACAAGGAAAAAAACTTCAACATAGCAGACATGCAACATTTCGCTTTGGATGCCTCCCTATAAACATAACCTATATCCAATAGAATTAGTGTCATTTCATCATTGTGATATTTTAGAAAAACACAATCTCTTAAATCTCCCAGCAAGACGTGTGCTGTTGCCATGGTATCATAAATAAAATATTCAGCCATGATTAGCAAGAAGCGCTTTAGGATTGTTTGTCCAACAGCCGCACCAATTCCTCTGTCAGATTACTCACTGAATGGTGCTGTGATGAAATTGTTGATATGTTTCAATATCTTCCCATGAATTATTAGAAAGAGCTCTAAATGAAAAGACAAACTGGGAGAAAGAGAGGCACCTTGTAGATGTGTAGGCCGATGCTGAGATGGACTGCCTTTTGCCTCTGGTGCTTCTGCATGAGAGCAACCAGGAAGGAACAGCTGAGTTCTGGGTCCTCAGGGTCATCATCCTCCTCCAGCAGAGTTAGGTGGAACTGGGGGTTCTGCCAGTACCACGCTGGACACATTTTCGAACACACGTTACACACACACACACACAGACACAGACACACACACACACACAATCTATGTTTATTTTACATCAGAAAAACTGGCATACACTCTGAAATTGGAGTGAAACATTTTGGCCTTCCTTCACTGCAAGTTTAGAACAAACATGAATCATTCACTGCAAGTTTAGAAGGGACATCAAAATTGGGTGCTCGTAGCACTGGCTCACAAGACAAGGCAGCTTTAAAGAGAGCGAAGGAGGTCCCAGGCCTGTTGCATCACTTGTCACCAGGTGAAACCCCTAATGAGGCCAACCTACATCCAGCCCCACAACCACGCAACTGCCACTGATGCAGAGGGATGTAACATGTAACCACACTTGATGCCCCGCAGAGCAGCCTGCTTCAGCTCCCTGTTATTATGGTTGTGTCAGACAGTGCTAGTCATGTAAACAAACAAGGAAATGCCTCACCTAAAAACAATTTCCTTCAAGGTGTATCCAGAATGTATTTCAAGCCCTAACTGGCTTAACACTCATCTTACCCTCTCCCATCCACCTCCTGTTCATCTTTATGTTCAATCCAAATACAGGCAAAAACGTCACTACTTCACATGTACTGTACGTGGCTAATCAGTTACCCCGATCGAGAGGACCACCAGCCGATGTGTATTCCACCCATTTCCCATGATACATTGTGCAGTGCCAGGGACGCTCGGCAGAGCTCAGTGTGTTATTGCTCAGGTGACACACCTCCATCATATCAAAGTTTTGACAGAAGTCTGACAAAGACATCCTAAAGGAAAGAGAGAGAAGAATAGAGAAAGACAAAGAGAGTTTTTAAATGTCCTTTCTTGAAACATATGAAGAAACCCTTATAAGGGCAACTGCATACCAAACTACATCAATAACATTTTATTTTAAAAAGCTCAGAAGACACTAGAGAATGCTGAGTACCTTAGTTTAAAATAACTTTCAAAACGTCATTCTAATGATACAAAGCCATCATAAAACCAGGCTTAGTAGATGTTGTTCATAACCTGGTCTACAATAAATCAATAGGTTTGAAAACCAAGAGCTATGAAATACTTTACCCTAAATTTTATCTTTTTTTTCCCAGTCCTTCATATAATTTCAGTTTGACAATTTAATCTAAGGTACTCTGATGTTACATTTTAATATGTTGGCATTTAGTGTACAATTTTGTACTATGTAGTTGTACTAGTTGCCAATTTTGTACAATACATTAGAGCTCAAATGATTGTTGTACCTCTGGGACAAGAATACATATGTAGAAGTGTAACAATTTGATATTGGTTGGTTGTACTGACAAATATGTCATTACTATATGTCATTTATCTGGATACACTAAATTGGGGGTGGGGAGCATCTGGTCCAGCAAAGTCTTTGATCTGGCCTGTGGAGGCAAGATTTTCCATTATTTCCATTTAGCGGAAATAAAATTGTACGATTTTATAAGCATATGCAATTACTTTCTCCTAAAAAAGAAAAACATTTAATTTCCTTTTCGTATATCAAAATTTGAGGGTCACTGGCAGGGCACCACAGTAAACACAACACTCTAAACCATCATAAATATCACACATGATGGTAGGTACGCAAAGATAAACACATTTCAAAGTTTCGTTGCCCAGAAGGCAGCTTTCAACAGACTGAAAATGTTATGACATCTACGGTGAAAGTAATACAGTATATAACATGTATGTATGTAGCCTAATAATCTGTTAACCAGTCTTTGAAACTTCCATATGAATCAAGCTTGGTAATTTACTTTTTTTATGTCAAAAAAGTACCCTACCCCCACACAAAATAATAAAATACTGAGTAACTTCAGGATTCTATAAAAATATGAAAACATCAAAAACAAGCAAAGATATTTATACTTTTTACTTTTAAGACATCGAGAAACATTGAGGACAAATCAGATCAGAGAGAGAACACACTAACCAGAATTCTCCATCCTCTTTCGTCACTTTCTCAATGCGCTGCTGTTCCTGTGTTGGAACATTTCTCCACTCCTGCCTGGCTTAACCGCACACACACACACACACACACACACACACACACACACACATTCCATAAGACTACCACAAGCAAGACTTTGGGGCAGTAACTGGAACAAACACAGATCAAGCCATACCCTTTCACGTCACTCCAGGGGCCCTCCCACTCCGCCCTACCCCATGGGTTGTACACACGTACCAGCTCCACAGGGCCAAACTTAGTTTGGATCTGATGGCCAAAAGTGACAGTGAATGGCAAATGATTGAAGGGACTGATGAGAGAGAAATCTTTCAGCATGTGGCTTAACACTCTGCAGTGAGTCTACCTTCTCCAAGTTGGTCACAGAATAAGCATGTCTGAACAGGATTCCCAGCGAATTCTGCTTCTCCATGGGACCCTGTCATGTTTACAGCCATCAGACATGTGCACAGATGAGTTTTTTGTTCTTCAAGTAAAACCACATTCCCCCCTTCAGTGAAAACTCATATTTGGATTGTTAACACACCCGCGTGTTCGCACAGTTGATAAGAGCTCCTTTTGCTAAGAGGGGCGTCAGGAAACCTTCCAGATTGCTTGGCAGGTCAGCCACTTGGAAAACCTCAGTTATCCCTCCTGTCATGTCTACCAAAGCCTCATGAGGGAAGCCCATGTTGAGGGCCCGGTAGCCCCCCTTGAGTCTGTGAGGAAAAGAGTTGATTTTTTACAATTACTGCATGACTTATTTTGGACAAAAAGAAAGAGCACAAAAGGTCACATTAGCTTTGACTCCTCCTGATACATTGCATAATTCAACAAACAAAAAAAAACATCTTTACAAAATTAATCTTGTTTTTGTATGTATGTTTATGAACATGCAAGTAGTGTGTATGTTAATTATCAGTGTGCCAGTGGGCCTAAAACTACCCAAAAGCCATAGCAGAGGCAGTAAAGGACAGGCATTCAGGCATTACTACTTTTGTGTCGTAATGTGAAGTGTTTTCAAATAATTCCATAATTTTGAATTACAACTTGCTTCAAGCCTGTCAGTTGTTGTCAAACCCAAAAGGGACTGAAGAATGAAAAAGACTGTCCTGTCCTCGTCCCCACTCAACTTTTGGACATTATCTCCTCTAGCCTTAAGACTTCTCCGGGTGGGCTACATCATACCACTATAGAATCTTCGGATCTTATGACCAAAAATATAAAATAAGCAGAGCAAAGTAAGGATCAGTTCTGATTTATCTAGTTTAAGACACTGTAGCTTCTAACCTCTAAAAATCCCAGTATCAGTTGAAGTTCTAGTTCTGGAAGTTATTTGAAACTTTTTTACATTTTTCATACAATATCTGACTTATCAATGTCATGTTATTGTTAGTAATACCTATTCTTCACCCATTTTTTACAGTAGCTCTCTCTGCCTCAAACTTCTCATGTACTGTATGGGCAGGGAGTTCCAAGGACAATAAGGAAACATCAGCTGACTTACTACTGATTTTAAGTAATCTTGAATGCAGCTTTCCATTACATCAAATATACAGTGGTCACATGTGGTGCTTTATGTTACAAATGAGCCATCCCAGCATTTGTTGATTTGCACACCAAAATGTAGCTGGTATAGCTTTCCCGCTAGGAAATTCCACACAGTGGTTTGTTATTGCTTGGAGGAATGGCTGCTAACAATTCACTGATCTAAATTAGATGTTTGCTGGATTTTACAGAAAGTGTTATGATTGGCTTAGCACCACTTACTCCACCTTTTAAAAATCAGTAAATAAGACAAAATAATAAAAGAGCATCAGTTTTACACAATGATACCAACAAACTAAAGACTATGAGAGAGAAGGCAAGACAAAAAAACTGACTTGGCATATGCCTTTTCCAGCAGAGGGCTCCAGAATTCATTGTTCTGAGAGGAGCGCAGGTAGATGAGCTTGCCTTCATGAGTAGGAAGAAGATCATCGACCATCACATCCTTCCACTCACCATACTGCCAGAACTATTATAGAGAGGAAGGGGTCAAAAGGTAAAAAGAGAGGAGAATACAGGCATGTATTACACAAGTGATACACCTAGCTAAATATTTCTGGGGTAATGTTAACTTTTTTGCCCATTGAGCGAGCTATTTAAACAAACTAAGCTGGTCAGGCACATGATAATGAACCACTTCTGCTTGTGTTAGTCATGATTCAAAAGTAGGCCTATTTTAAAGCTTTTTGTTCCAAATTTTAGAGCATGTTATAGCCTGGCTAACGCGACTGATAAGCTCTTTGGAGCTTAGTCTGGCCAGGCTTAACCTACGTCCATCAGATGCCTCTGTGTTCTACTGGGAGAATCTACAACCAATCAGAAAACGCATGACGTATGCGGAAGCTCGTTTCTAATCGGTGCCCACTGATTTGGGAAAAATAATTCCTCTAAATCGCCACGATGGCCAGACTGACTTGCTCGCGAAATTGAATGTAGCCTCACAGGAAGTATGGCCGGGCCCAGGCTAAACATGTTATGCAAAAATTACAGATATGCTGATTCCATTAATCCATTAGTAGCATGGCCAAAAGCACCAATACTTCTTTGTTTCTCAGTGCTCCAAAATCTCTCTTTTTTAATGAAGTCTAATTGAGTTAATTTAGAAATCAAGGTCCCCAAGTCTGAAGAAGAATAGAAGTCCAAGTTGCTCAAGTTTCTAGACAGTAAAGATTTCACCAAGTAAGACACTAAATTCAGGATTATTTGTGTTACTTATAAACGTATAAAATATTGATGAATATGGCTTGCAGCTAATGGCCAAAATTAGTATAACGCTCAAGTTTTTTACACTGAACTACTGAAATTTAACCTTTTTACAATATTCCATTTTTTTAGACCTACCTGTCGAATAGGAAAAATGCCAAGTCTTACCCGAAAGTGGAAGCTGCCATCATAGCCCTCCTGAAAGCTCTGTGCCATCGACATAACCTGCTGTAACAGTGAGCTGTGCAGGGTAAGAGAGGCAACAGCAGAGAGAACCCAGCAATCATCTGCATGTAAGGAAGAGGAGCGGGGGAAATGTAACAATATGTTCAGTAGCAGGCTTTCTCTGTCTTGCAAAACAAGACAGGTCCTTTATCCACCAAGCTATCCAGCTCTTCAGTGCCACGCAAAAGAAAGGAGTGTGCTTGAATTAAGTGTATAAATCTGCTCAGCACACTGCTCATTATACCATCCTCCCATCCAGGGCCGTGCACAGACCTTTTGAGGGGCATGTGCTGAAATAAAAAAAAGGGCACCCCCCAACCCCAAAACAATAACACACAATAATATTCTTATATTATTTGACAAAGGCATTTAAAGACCATTTAAATTATAAATCTAAATTATATCTAAATATCTAAATTATATTTTATGACAGTTTGGCATTATACAGTGCCAATTCATCTTATAGCCTACATCTAATATAGTTTACCTAGCTGACAAGCAGTGGGCAAGCTACTCAGAAAATGTATTTACCTAATCAACCAGTTATTTCACATCAGAGACCAAAGCTACCTGAAGACCAAATGTAACTAGCTAAGTTACAAAAAAGTAGATTGACTACACATGAGCTACTTTGTACAAAAGGCCAATAATAATAAATTATCCAACCTTCACTGCCACAACGCTAGGGGGTTATTGAGTTTAGAAAGGGTCCTTTGCGTATGTGCTTACCGGTCGTTGCGTTGCGAGTATTGGCTTCTGGTGCAAATCAACAGGCAGTAGCTAGCGGCAAGTTACAAGCTGGCCTCATCCACAGTGTCATCTATTGTGTCAGAGGTTTGCAAAGCGTTGTGGACAACACTGCAGCCCGAGTTTTTGCCCTGTCCGTAACCAGTGGGAAACGATAGCCGGAGATTTCTGGAGACTGTGGAACTTCCCAAACTGTGTCGGATGCGTTGATGGGAAGCTTTGTCTGGTTAATAAGCATAGTTATTAGGTCATTACTTTCTATGGTCAACTGTCTTTGTCAGGTGAATTGGTAGTTATAAGGCCATTTATGTAAGTTCAAAAATGCCGGTCTTGTACACACAACGCACTGGAAAGGCGGAGAACTGGAATTGATGTAAAGCGGACCAATCACAATCCATTACGTCTGCGTTGTGTCGGCGACACTTTGACGCGTAGTCAGGATTTCTTTCATGCGCACGAAAGGTGTATGCGTAGTGTCGGCGAAGGTGTGATTGGTGTCGGCGAAGGTCTGCGACGACGCAACGCAGAAGTATAAATCCAGCTTTAGGGACCTCCCCCTCCTCCACAGAAAAGAGTTCAAGATCCATGGTGGTCAGATTGGTGACAATACATCAGACATCAGCTACAACAACATCAGCAAGCAAATCAATGAAGGGTTGAAAGATAACCACATGGTGGGCAAAATCACCAGAGCAGTGCTGCGAATCATCAAGCCTGGCAACTTTAAAGAGATGCTCGCTAGCAAAGAGGACATGATGGTAGGTGAGCTCAAGAGCTTTCTTCAGTCACACCTGGGGGAGAAAAGCAGCACTGAGCTTTTCCAGGAACTCATGACTGCAAAGCAGCAGGAGCAGGAGACTCCACAACAGTTCCTGTATAGAATGATGGGCCTGAAGCAGAGGGTGATGTTCACGTCCAGACAGGCCGACGCAGACATCAGGTATGAGGCACAGACAGCACAGAAAGTGTTCCTCCACACTGTTTACCAGGGCTTGAGTGAAAGAAATGATGTTTGATGATGATTCTATTGGAGGCGGACCATGCTGCTGAACATTGCAAGTGCTGTATCTACCGCTATTGGCCACGGTGGCGAATTCTACACCGTTTGTTTGCCGTGTAATGACTCATTTTAGCATCCTAAACAGTATGAAACGGATTAATTAAATAAAAAATGTTGCATAGTGGGCCTTTAAAGGTGTAGAATGCGACGTGTGAGCTCTTCCAGAAAGAGGTTTGCTACGTGGGAAGGCTGGTGTCTGCAGAGGGTGTCCGAACTCATGAGGAATCAGAGATGACCCTGCCATCAGTCAAGTCATCAGACTGAAAGAGGCTGGTACCACACTTACCAGTGGCGTGCGACCCCAAGTGAGTGCCCTTGCCAAGCGACTTCTGAATGAGTGGGGGAAGCTTCACCTCAAGGATGGACTGCTGTATAGGAACACCAGTCAGAGAAGCCAACTTGTCCTGCCTGAACAGTACCGATCCATGGTCCTGAAACACCTCCATGACAACAGGGGTCACCTAGGGACTGAGAGAGTCCTAGGCCTGGCCAGAGATCGCTTTTACTGGCCCTATATGAAGCGGGATGTGGAGCCTTATGTCACCAGAAAGGGCCCCTGTATCAAGCAGAAGAAGCCAGTCTCACACGTCCGAGCACCAATGGGCAGCATCACCAATAACGTTAGACAGCAATGATTTCATGTTTTTTTTTTTTATGATAAAATTGAATCTATTAGAGGTAAAATAAATAACACCATTCAAACCTCAAATTCAGCTGGTTCCCCTATAATGGAAACAGCTAGTCCTAGCCGACCTATAGCATACCTTGACTCGTTTACACCTGCCAATGTATCTGAAATTATCAAGTTGATCTCATCAAGTAAGGCCTCTACTTGTCTACTGGATCCAATTCCTACTGATCTCCTTAAGGCTGCTCTCCCTAACCTAGCTGAGCCGATACTTAATATTATAAATCACTCTCTTGTAGCCTATGACTGACTGATGTGCGGAAGCTCGCGGCGCTCAGGGGGGCGCAGTTGTGAAGTTTGACTGACAGTTAGAACGGTCCTAAGAGATACGCTTTTTAATTCCTGTAATTGGTTACATTTTTTGTTAAAATACAAACAGACGAAAATATAAATAGCAATGATTTATATTTAAAAAAAAAAAAACAACTCCATAAAAGAGGGCACATCCGACCATGGGCGAAAATCCCAGGTGGGGCACAGGGGCATAGAATGTATAGGGGACATGTCCCCTCCCATCCAAGGGTTGCCCCCCCCCCCCCCCAAAAAAAAAAAAAAAATTAAAAAAAAAAAAGGAATATATATGTATAAACACTGGCTATTGTTAAAAATTTATGTACACCTAAAATAACTGTAAGGAGAAAAGAAAAAAGAATTCTGAAACAGTTGAGTTCACCCTCCCTTTCCTCACAGTGGTTTGGCCCACTGCCTGCTTCTCCAGTTCATCTCACGACACGTACTGTGCCAGAGACGGTTGATGTGTTCTAAAAGATCTTTGCTGTGGCCTACTCTAGTCTACATAGGTGGATGCGTGGCTGCTGCTGAATGAAGTTGAACGCTAGTACTAGGGTATTTCATTCACATTAAATAAATCGATTCTCTTTAATGTAGTTAAGGCTGACTCATTTGTAAATGAGTATAAATGCTGATTATCCATGTAATTTCCCACAAATCTTCTATATTAGCATCAAAAGTTTTGGCTACTTCGTTATACTTATAACGTTAGCTTGTTTATGTGGCATTTAGCAGGTTTTGCAGGTTTTTGCAGACACCCACATTTAATTTAACAGGATGTCATGTTTAGTTTAAAAAGTGTTATGCTTGAGGATAGAACGCACATGGCCATCAGTGGGTACTGTATGTGTTTTTTGCAATATTTTTTTATTGGTGGCGTTAATCTCAGCCGGACTGAACGTTAGTTTATGGTTGTCAAGGCGACACAGTAACGTTTGATCTAATTCACTCGGCTTTGATTCATCACGTTTTTTGTGGCTGGTATATTTATATTGCGGGAGTCTTCATTATATCACTGTTCTTCTGAAAGAGACTACTGTACTCGATTTCTATTCTGTTCTTAGGTGTCTTAGCTTAATTAATTTTAAAACTTTTTTAATTCCTTGTTTTTATTGTTACCTTGCAGACAGTTTCATAGACTAAAATGACAGAGAAAAGGAGAGCAGATATTAGATCGTTTATCAGTGCACCTAAACCGTTTTGTTGCAAAGCTTTACTTATTTCATGTATCTTTTTCACAGTAATAGGCATGTTTACATTTCATTGTATGTTGATGGCTTGACAGTAAACAACATAACAATGCAATAAAGCAAAGTTTTTCACTGTGGGGACATCTTTATAAGAACAATCTGACCTATTTGTGTCCCCTTCAAAAAATTCTCTTGACAAATTTTATATCTATCGTCCCCCCCTACTGTTAAATGAAATTTACACCCATGCATCCGACCGAGTGCAATTCCAAAAAGGGCATGTGCTCTGCACAGGATGAGACCTATTTGTGCACGTGCCTGCTCCCATCCAAATACTACCCCAGACTGAATGGAATCAGGGAGTTAAACCAGAGAGGACTTTGGTTAAACTCTCTTACTGGCTATATTAGCTACCAGCCACTTATGTTGCCTCGGGTCAGCGGGTCCTTAACTTTAACATTTACTTTGGTCTACTTTGTCTAGGCCCATTAACATTTTTTTAAACAGGCTATAGAGTAGTCTCCATAAAGTAGCCTATGAATGAGCCATAGAAGTCAACAAAAAGTAAGGGGAAAATTAAACTTACTCAGATTCCCTTGGCAAACATCCATACGTGTAGCCCCATCCACAATGAACTGTGGAGATGGACATATCTCCTGATAAACAATAACACATCTGGTTAATCAGCATACCTATTTCATCTTTGTATTGATCAAATGAGCTATTGGCATAAGCCTTATGACATTTCATTAAAATATGGACGAAGGACTGAGACCATGATTGATCAAATAGCGAATCAGCAGCTAAAGTTAACTTGAGCTATTCTTCCTGTAGAAGGACACTGTCTAGCACCTGGAGTAGGCCTATTTTCCCTGGACCTCCAATCACTCATATCCTCTGAATCCTCGAACAACGTAGTTCTCCTTCTAATGCAGATGGCTAGCTCGATCAACTTTGTTGAGGTTTCAAACTTGATACATCTTGTTTCTGTTTTGCCTTTTCCCACCTTGACATTAGGGAATTTTTGATGTGGGATTGGCACAGCCTCAGAACTTACTGAAGAAACCTCCTACCTTTGGACGCCTCCATATTGTTGGCTGCTGCAGTTGGACGTTATCCATAGGGAATAAGCGGTCCACGAACAGTCCATCATTGGGTGACAAACTGCTGACAGCATTACCGGGATAAGCAGGACTCCACAGTGGACTGCCAAGTGCTTCAGGGCATCTGTTTGTTGACTGCGGAACTAAGGTTTCTTTAGTGTCGGACATGGTCACCGCTAGTGCGACTGTTGAGTATTTTATGTAGGCTGCTTCTATATCTAGCGTTAAAAGCTGATAAAGCCTAGTTCTTTTTTGGCGGGTTAGAAAAAACTTTACGTACACAGTTAAATGACTTAATAGAATGAACTTTAGACTGCAAATTTTGATGTCGCCTTTATAGTGTAACCACACCCAAATGTGAACTATGCCTGGGCTACACACCTGAAGCCATGCCCACATCACGTCAAGAGCGACTCACCTTAAAGAACTCAAATTACCTTGGTTTATCTACGCCCACTTAGCTTCAGCACCAATCTAGGTAGGTCAGATGTTTTAGAAAAAAACGGGTTTAGCCTACTGTGCAGTTAACCGTAGCTTACTATTTATGTCTCTTCACGCAGAAATATAATATTTTAGGTCTAGGTCATGAGCCCCACTACATTATCAAAAGCTAAGCATACTAATGCTGTCCAAATTCATGTGGTTTATAATATCCTAGCCTATGCAATTAGGTTAGGGATAAATGCTATGTGGGATCTTTAAAAGGGTTAATTGGAATTTGCATGACTAGCAATTCTTGACTATTTTTCCTCATGGCCATGACAAGTACAGACAAGCTGAATAAATCAGAGCAATTCATCTTTGCAGAACTGAAATAAAACTTCAACAGGAAACAAGCACAATCAGATTTTCAAACCAATTATGTTTATTTTCTTGAGCAAAAACAAAAAACTTCAAAAGGTGTATTTGGTGATGAGGGATTCACTGTGATGTTGCCATTATGCTTGACACACCTGTAAACAGAGTTTGAAAATAGAATAATGTTTTTAAAGCAACACATCTGTATAGAGATTTCATGTAGACAACCAATAATTTATTCATATAAGCATTACAAAAAATGTGTTCCTAAACCCCTGTATATCCCCGTTTGTGATCATGATTCAGACAATTTAAATGTACAAAGGATTTTTTTTCCTTTTAAATCCACTAAAACAGCAGGTGTGAAAGATGCCTTGGTCTAAAGTCTGGTAAACTGCACTCATCGTTATTGCTTAAAGGCGCTCTAAGCGATGCTGTTTCACGTCAATTCTTGTTGACGTTCGAAGTATTGTCAAACAAAACGGAGGATAGCTCCAGAGAGGGTTCAAGCGTTATAAGTTATAGCTCACTCCTCCCCCTCCCTCCCATGCCTCCCGAAAGACTCGTGAACCTTGTCGTTTATTGGCTGGAACACTGTTATGTTTCGTTTTCATTTGTTATGCTAGGTTTGCCCACTGTGTTTTGTTGCCGTTTGTGGAGCCAGGGCTGTCTACAGAGACCGCGTTTTTTTACAGTGTGTTCAGGGGACAGGCAGCTAGCAGATTGTGAGGAGATGTTTGCTGTATGTAACAACACATGTTTTAGTCCTAAAAACGTGTCACATCGATTAGAGCACCTTTAAAAGACATATGTTCTTAACCGCATTCCACAACCAAAGATTACCTCCCAATCTATTGTTAGTGCAAACACACACACACACACAAAAGAAATCCTCCACACTTGAGCTTACCCCACCTGGGTCATGATAACTATGGGAGCAGGCCTTACTCACTTTCAAAGTCAATCTTTTCGACAATGTTTTTAGGTTTGATGCTTTCCTCCTGGTTGAAGATGAAAATCATAGCATCTTCATTCTCCGTCCAACCGTATTTACTCATCCACACTTTCACCTGAGTGTCTACATAAATAAGAGACAGGGACAAAAAAGGAAAAAATAATTAATAAAGTAAAGCAGGAAGACATCACAACAAAGCTCTTCTCATCCCTTAACCTGTTAATGCACACCCCTATTTTTCCTATTTTTAAAAAAAACGGCATACCCAAATTAAAAGCTTGACAGTTCCTACATAGTTTTAGACTCAGGGATGTGCCATACCATACCATTGGAAAGGTGACACCCTCAAGTTTATTCTAGAAGAATATGTATGTTTCTGTGACATATGGACACAGTTACAGAGGTTGGAACTAAGTTTGTTTTTTTTCCCCCGCTCATTTTTCATATGTCTATGAGCTAACTAAGATATGAAGGTACCATCTTTGTGATACCCCCATCAATAAATCTAGGCCCTAACTCCATTTCTCAGCTTGTTACACAAAAAAAATTGAAGTCAAAAGACCCAAAATATGACTTTTCACAATAATTTTTGTAAAGATATGTCTATGCGTTGGTGGGACAGTGTGTCTGAGTATTCTAATTGCAACTAATTAAATAATTAAGCAGGTCAGTTTTCCACATCTTTCTCACAATGACATGGGGCATTCCCATTTTCCACTGGCTCAGTAATAAAGGACCTATTTGTCTGCTACCTACAGACTGATCTATGATATGTGTATGCATATAGGACACTTACCCAATGGATCACCCAACATTTCAGCCAAAAGTCTGTGTTCAATGTTCTGATAGGTGATTCCTACAACATGGCAGATAACTGGAGAAAAAAAAAGAGATTTATAGATTTATAGATAGTTTTCGACCATTTTTTCCCACTCTGAAATAATGCACATTCCCAGTTGTGGATGCACTGTTCTAGAGAGGACCAAGGGCAGGAGACTAGAACTTAGCACACTGTTGTATTTTTTTTATCCTAATGACCAACCACCGAGGACAGTTATATTAGTGTAGTGGTAAAAAGTGAAAATTAACAGTCCAATTCAGAGCCTTCAGCCTATTAAATTCATTACTGCATCTAGAGTAGACTTGACTAGAGGCCCTATTACTTCATTATAAAGCGCGTCACATTTTGCTGTTCATTTTACAATATTTTGTTGCTTCTTTTCCCAATGTTTACCATTTCAATTGAAGCCGAAGACTGCGCTGAGGTGCAACTTAAAAATTTTACTTTTTAGGACTTGGTTAAGAAATAGTTGCACCAGCGCTATTCAACCCATTCAGATTGATAGAGGGAGATTCAACATTTCAAGTACTGTAGACCCACAAGTACATGTGATGCGGTTCACTACATGCACTCTCTGCCTGGGCATGATTTCATACCAGGAGAACACACCTGAACAAATTTGCTACCTCTAGGCAACACAAAATTAATGCAGGTAGACCAAGATTCTCTTCCCCCCCAAATACATGTTGGTATGTAGCCGTTTACAATAACCCTTGTAAATCCTTGCTTAGCAATTTTACTAGCAATCTCAAGACAGCACAAATATAGCACTTAGGGTGCGAGAGAGCAGCACTAACATTCACGGCTTCTAACACTCCAATAGCTAACTACTCAGTACATTAGGGAATGATTAACCATCAAAAGCCAGCAGCTCTCAGTGGAGTCAGAATTGTGCATTTTGTGCAAGTGAGGCTTGGGTGATACGACTATACACACATCTATTTATGTTAAATTTATTTATTTATAGTTAAATTGTATATTGGTATATTTGCAGTAAAATAAGATGTTAGGACATTATATTAAGACATCACCCAACAATACAGAGTCTTCATGTCATGTATGACGTCATGGTAATAAAAAAAATCAGGACCGACTTCCTGATTTTTTGTGAAGTCATTTCCCGAAACTGTGTCAGAATTTGAACTTACATTTGCGTACTGAATCCTCAAATCCAGTGATGCCATCAATCAGCTCCCTGTTCTCCTCCAAACTCGCCTAGTTGCAGGGACACACCAGTTACATCAAACATTAACAAATGATTTCATAGACAAATACCTAAATATGTGCATTTAAAAAAATTTATCAAGACATGGACATTAGGCCTTTAATTTTGAACTGCTGTTTTAGTGCACTATCTAAATGAAACAAGTAATACGGCCTTGTTTTTTATGACATATAGGGTTAGGAACACCAGCTGCTGTTTTCTTAGTGTGTGTAGGACCTTACCCAGAAAGCCTGGAAATGACACGTTTCGAGAAGATTTCCCAGATAGAGTATCTGTCTTATCGGTCGTTCCTCCTGCTGCGACACTGTAGTCAAGGAAATTATACCGCTTGAAAAGGTTAAACATTTCTCCAAGCAGCAGTTTCTAAACATGTAATCTGTTAAACCATCCAACCACTACCCACAATGTTGCCTAAATGTTGCCTAGACTACAAACTAATGTAAATTTATAAACACAAATTTGGGTTTCATTTGACAGTAACTGTTGTTTTTCATATTTGTATCATTTCAGTCAGTTTGACAGCCATTTAATAATTGAATCTTTGACATTTATTACACCATGCATTAGGCCACACCAATAAAATTAGTTGGTTCTCTGATTTTTTCAGGAAAAATATGGAGCGAGCGCGCGAAATAAAAATAAAAAAATCCTCCGAAGGTAAATTAGCACTATGAGTAGGCTACAACTGCATAAAGTTCTCATCCTCTTTAATTTTAATACACTTGTCAAACCGTTTTCAGTACAACAGCCATCAGCCACAGTGTTTTTTATGTTCGAATTCCATTTTTTTTTTTATTCCATTTTGCATTTTTTTCAAGCGGAGAATCCGAGAACCAACTAATTTTATTGGTGTGGCCTTAGTTGTACAATTTAGGCCAAAATTATTAGCCCCTCTTGTGACACCACTCTTGATTTGTTCATGAAAATAACAATGAAACAAATACACTAAGACAATGGCCAGGACGTTTTATTGCTACATTTGCTGAAACATGAAAGGACAGAAATGAGGAATTTAAAATATTTAGCCCCCTGGCCATTGATAATCAATACTTGTGTACCCTTTCTGAGTCACAACAGACAACAACCTAGTAGTAGTTCTTTACTATGTTGGCACAGGGGTCCTGAAAGTTTTGTACCCATTTTTCAATTGCAAATTGTTCTAGCTGGTCCAAATTGTGGGGACATTTACTTTGAGATGGAATCTGCTAGGTGGCTTCCATATACTTAAAATTTACATAATTCAATTGAGAAGGGTTTAAGCTAAAAAGGTCAAAGAACTGTCCCTGATAATGCAGTTCATATTTTTAAAAAGAAACATTTTCACAAGAGCACAGTCTAACAGGTTTCAAAAGGATACATGTGTCTGGTCAATCATGCACTTGCACAAGGTGAAGTCTGTGTGCGGTAGATTTGTCAGAGCCTTCAGCAAGATTTGTGATGTGACTGTGGTCTGAAAATATGCTGGGTTAAACTGGTAGCTGAAAAGAAAAAAAATATATATATTGAAGAGACCATCATAGACACAAATATAAAATCAACAAAAATGTGAATGCAATATGTTTGTTTACAGTTCCCAAAATGCACACAAAAGGTTATACAACAGGCAGAGAACAGCACTTGGAAAAACCTTACTATGGGCCAGGGGCAAATAGGGGCCACATCTCAACTGAGGCCCAGGTGTCTCAGTATTCACAAAGGGCGGAATTCTCCGGGGTGCTTAAGTAAAAAAAAAGCGCGTAGCTGCGCGCTTTTCAGCCTGCGCGCATTCTGCCATAGGCTCAAATGAGTCACTTGCACGCCAAAAGCCCAGTTGCGCGCTCTAGGCGGAGCAACCATGAAACCAGGGCGTTCCTCATGGAAAGTTTCCTTAGGCGTATTCTCCTCCTGACTTAAGTATTTTTACTGTTACACACCTTTGAGGGCTGTATCAAGGTCAAGCGCCACTATATGGTGAAATAGTAAATTGCATTTGATGTTGGTCACGGCCGATTTTGAACATGCCAATGTTCGAGACATTGTATATTACATTTCTACACTTTCTACACTACATTTAACACAACCACAAGAAATTATCAGACAAAATCATCAACTCTGTTACTGTTTTTTTTTTATAATCCTCGTCTGTCTCCTGTTTTAAATATTGTTCAATTAAAATAAGAGAGTACAACGATATTTCTACCATGTTCTCAAATATTAAAACCAAAATGCTAGTCCTGCACTGCCTTGCTTGAGTGGGAACGAGAGAAGCACGCAGACAGCCACACATTGAGTCCTGCGAGTATGACTCAAACTCACAGACACCCCACTCTGCGCTTTGTTTGGACCGTGAGGCCTTTGGAGCAAATCAGGTATGCTTTCGCAGCAATGATCTACTAAACCGGGCGGTGATCATCATTGTCACAAGCGATTCTGGGATCTGGGTTGTTCCAGGGAGTTCTACTGCATAATCTTAAATCACACAACGGATTTCGTAGTAGTTTGAGAAGTGCACAATTTCGAAATGACATCACTTTCAATGAGATCGTTTTTTGTGTGTGACTACAATCTTATCTTTATTTTTGCTCCCCGTGCTCCAAGGAACAAACAGGCTAAGGTAGAAGGAGGACATTTTAAAGGCCCACTATGCAACATTTTTCATTTAATTAATCCATTTCATACTGTTTAGAATGCTAAAATTAGTCATTACACGGCGAACGAACGGTGTAGAATGCGCCACCGTGGCCAATAGCAGTAGATACAGCACTTGCAATGTTCAGCAGCGCGGACCACCTCCAATAGAATGCAGTGCAATACAATCCAATACAGCGGGCTTTAAAAACAGAATGTTGCTTAGTGCCGGTTTAAATGTTTTTCGCTGGTTAAGAAGTGCTAAATTAATTACTTCTTATTTTTGTCATTGCGTACAGTTTATGAATTCAATGAAATTGTATTGTTCAATTGTATTCGCAAACGTTTTGCGTGGATGAAATATTATGTCAATGTGTTAATTGACTTGTGGTCTTACTTTGACTTTGATAGCTTAGCTTACAGGCACAGATGTTTAATCTTGTCATGTGATATGCCTATTCCAATTTAAAGTCATGGTTTGCACTTTCTGTCGACTTCAACTGCTTTATCATTGGTAATCCGAAAGTCCTTATTCCATGTTTTCCTGATAGCCACCTTGGCAAAGAGACTGCCTTCATTTTGGGTTAGTAACGCCCCTGTTCCTAAACCCGCCTGGAATTCGAGTTAAGCGCTGTAGGAGGAGCAAGCACCTAAAGTGGAGAATACGCGCAGTACAAAGGCGCTTAAATGAAATCGCGTAAAAACAGACTTACGCGCTTATCGGAGAATTCCGCCCAAAGAAAAAACAATCAAGATCAAGTGAATCTACTTTTCCAATGAGTTTTATAATGCAGTGACTGGACAGACAATGAAAAAAAACAGATGCAGGACAGACGATAAAAAAGCATCGGATTATTAAAAAAAAAAATCCAGAAATAAGGCAAACTAGGCAACATCAATATGTCCACTGCGTTAGCAATGCTCGCACATGATGACTAGAATTTCTAAGGGCCTCACTATGTGATGTGTGAAAATACTGAGATGTGTTGTGTATGTGAAAGAAAATATTAATGTATCTTTCATCAAACATTTACATTGTATTATTAGTTTTATAGTTAAATACATAAATGGGCTAAACATGCCTACTAACAAGTTAGAATTTGCACATGCTATAGAATGCTACTGTTGCCCAAGGATTGATCACCTTAATAAAGGGTGTATAGGGTTTAAAGGGCTGAAACACCTGTTGATACTAAGGTACACCACTGATGAGATGTTCTAGACTATTCATGAATTGAGTGGGTAGTTATAAGGGTTATAGTCAGGAAAGCATACATATTTTCCCCTCAAAGTGGTCCTCCTAAATGTTGGTCCTCCTAAATAAGTTGTATTCTTTATAGATTACTATACTGCAAAAAAAAAAAAAAAATCACAAACAAAATTATTTATTCAAAATGTTTGACCATAGCTCGCAGTTGGAGTTAAATTCCTATAAAACACTCTCCCTAGAGTGAAAAGACAAAAAAAACAAGCACTACATTAAAACCTTACTTAAAGGCATTATCCGGAGTGAAACAACACGTAGCTCTGTTGATTCACGTTGCCAAGTGCTATCGATAGGTATAAGAACAACAGATTTTCATGCACGCTAGACCGAGTAACGAAACGGCAGCCAGCGCTAACTGATTAGGGCATGTCAGTTTCTTTTTCATATGCCAAATATGCTTAGCATTAGCGGCCAGTTCATGAATTCGGTCTACGTTGTACCTACTGCTGTCATTCTGATACCTATAGACACCATTCGACAGCCTCAGTCAACAGAGCTACAGGTTGATTCACTCCGGATAATCCCTTTAAATGTACACTCAAACTGAACTGTTATGAATACAACCATTAAGTTGCAAATTTAATGCTGCGTTCCAGAAAGTTGGGAGGTCAGGGTTTTTCTACCTACAGTCAGGATAAGTGCACTGGAACGCCACTTTGACGCCACACGTGACATGGGAGCAAATTGATCACTGAGCTGCTCAATACTGACGTCACACAATAATGGCGGCGCCCTTGAGGATGAGTAGCGTCTAGGCTAAAATTGAATGCATTTGAAGTTTGGATGACTGAGCGTGCAGGTCTGTGGTGCTGCTCTGAGGTGCAGGTCTGCAGCCAGACCCTTCTCGAGTTCACTGAAGAGGAACTGCGTGCTTTGGAAGCAGAGAGAGAAACACCTCAGAATACTCAAGGCGATGTGGGAGAGAGAGCTAGGGCCAACACAAACTTTTGGTGAGTGTGGAGGATTATGCCAACCCATGCCAACTGAAATGGAGTGTCTTTGCTATGCTGAGTGGAATAAGATCATTCCATCAATGGCGCCTGGGCTCCAGGTGAACCCCATGTTTGTTTCTCTACAACCGAGGATTTCTCTGCAATGATCTATGCTATGGTAACTTTGCGCCTATCAGCGGTGCTTTGCCTGTGCTTTGCCCGAATATAGTCCCAAGACTTTGTCACTCCTAGACAAACCCTTCGTGATAATACCATTGGCATTTGTACTCGGTTTGAATGTACAGGTGAAACAACAAAATTAGGAAAATCTCAAGTTCATTTATGACTATTTGGAGAACGACTGGCTAAGTGGCAACTCCCAATTACAGCGCTCTATGCTAAGCTAAGCTAACGCTGCGCTTCTGGATACGGACAACCACGGGGCTGAATGAAACACTTTTGCTCACTTATCCAACTCAGGGGAATATGGTAAGAGACTAAATTTCGTTTTGGGGTGGCCTATTCCTTTAAGTCGCACAAAGACTTGTGACTTGACTTGACACTTGCCCTCAAAGACTCAAGACTTGACTTGGAAAAAATGCCTTGAGAACATCTCTGCTAGTACATTCCAAGGGGGATAAATCCAACATCCTAGCTTTCTTGAATGCAGCATACTGTGTTATAGCCAGTGTTGTCATCTTACCTAAAAAAAGTAATTAGTTACAGGTAAAAAATTACTTCTGCCAAAAAGTAATTGAGTTAGTAACTCAGTTACCACAATGTAACTGACATTATTTTTTTATAAGGTTAGAGTTGCTTGAGGTAGACGTGAATAATAATATTTTCAACGTGCATGATACATACTTTATTACCTTTAATTTCGACGAGGGAGAAGTAGTGCCGGTACTTCCAGTTTGAGGAGAACGCTACCTTTGAATTTCATGCATGGTATTGGACATTGGCCATACACTATCTAGATATTGAATACCGGTATTCAACTATAGTACATGAAATCTTTTAATGAAAAGGCTATTAATTCCACATTTTTCTGTGTATTGACACAATTTGCCTTTTTCAATTTAATACTTCGCGTCAACGCGTCATCATTCGGGATTTTGTTTGGTGACATTTGCTAGTGCATACACATATCACATCACAAAGACACAACCTCACACTGCATACACACAAAGAGTCCTTCTTAACCTGTCAGCTCCAGAGTGTTTAATAAGCGGACTGCACTGGGGTAAGTGCTGGTTTGGAACCTCGTTGTTCTGGTCTTTAATTTTTTGTTCCAAATTGTTTGTAATTTTGTTCCACAGAGCAAATTGGGGAAACCCAAATACCATTCTATGTCCCTTTTGACATTTAACACTTCTCCTTGATAGCTTAGCCTCATAGCCTGCTGACTTGATTCTGAGGAGAGAATCACCGAAGTTTTCCATGTGACAAACAGTCCCCTTTGTAGAAAACATTATACTAGGGCTTAACCTATAATTGCCTATAGCCTTAATAATATATCAAAATTCAATGAAACATAGGCTATGTTGCAGTATTGTGTCGTGCTGGATAGATTTGCTTTAATTTCCCTCCCTGTTAGTATCCTCGGCTAACGTCATGTGTATTATTAACACAAACACAAAACACATGCAAATAGACAAAACACAAACGACTTAGGAAAACATCTTCATCTTAATTTGAAAACACGTGAACATCATTTAGAAAACGCGCTGCATTTCATTAACGCGCTCCGAAACTCAAACCACATGCAGATCAGAAAACACACCCCAAACTCAAAACACATGCAGATTAGAAAACACACCTCGAAACTCTGAAGAAAACGGAAGTTTCCAGTGGGACACTTAAAAGTGGAACACTTCTGAACAGATGGTGAAAAAGAACAATAAGGATGTATATAAGACAGAGATAGCTAGCGGTAGTGATCTGAAATGTAAGTATTTGGGTTTATTTCAACATTTTAATGGCATTCTAATTGTGATCACACCTCATGAAGCTGGCCTGTGTTCATCACTTTTAAGTGTCCCACTGGAAACTTCCGTTTTGTTCGGAGTTTCGGTGTGTGTTTTCTGATCTGCATGTGTTTTGAGTATCGGAGCGCGTTTCTGAGCGTTTTCTAAATGATGTTCACGTGTTTTCAAATTAAGATGAAAATGTTTTCCTAAGTCGTTTGTGTTTTGTCTATTTGCATGTGTTATGTTGATTTGCATGTGTTTTCATAAGTTGCACGTCGTTTGCACCTGTCGGCCAACGTAGTATTTGGAGTTAAAAACAAGCACTATGATTGGTTGAAGTCCAGCACGTTTTCAGCATGTTGCTGCCCAATGCGAGTTGCCTAGTGTGCGAGCTGAACCCAAAGTCAAAGGTATTTCGCGTATTATGAAGTGACAAATCGTAGCACCGTAGTTTGATGTTTAAATGCGTATCTGCTACGCAAACAGCGTTGTAGGTATGCATTTGCAACGGTGTCATCATTATCTCTCAAAAGGAGACAAAGCTTGACATCTCACGCGTCATTCAACCAAATTTTAGTAATGCGCTACTTTAAATTCCCAGTTGCAAGTATGCAGAAAGTAATTAATTATATTACTCCGTTACTCAAAAAATAACACTGTTATAATGCCGTTACTCTCAACACTGGTTATAGCTTTTAGCATAAATTAGCATGTTTTTAGAAATTTTAGAATCTTCAACAGAAAGCTGTTTCTTGAGCTACAAAAAGCATAAATTCATGTTAAATTTAAGGTCTCAAACAGAAAGCTGTTCTTCACAATGGAAGATGGGTGGAAAAATTAATGTCAGACACTTTTGAACTCACAGTTTGAGAACAGCAAGATTGGCTTCCAGGTCATACGCATTTTCTCTTGCTTGTGTTTCTACATAGCGCTCCAGAGTCGCAAGATTTTCCGGATTGTATCTGAGAACAAAGTAAACATAAAGGCATTGAGATAAAAGACTGTGTACAAGCTCATTTTCCAAAGCTTGTTCAATGACACCTGTTCAATACCCATATCAACAAATGCAAAACAGACTTTGTTTCCTACAAGCCAAAACTACATTATGGGTCCTTTTGTGGGCCATCCAGTCTATAAATGTATGTAAGGGCACAACTCAAAACATTTGTGCAAAGAGAAAAATATGTAGGTAGGAAGTTTTCAGACCAATAGATGTCGATAAGTGAGTCAGGTCAGAGAACCTAAAAGATATCTTTATCCATTATGAATACAGAGTTTGATGCCACAACATGAAATTCACATTTACATAGAAAAAAAGACCAGGCTGTTTTACTAACAAAATTAAATTTGATTGCATCACATCTTGTTCAAACATTTTTGCATATGATTGTGAAATGGTAGGATGCAAACATTCCTTTATTCCTGTGTTTTCATCTTAAAAACATGTAGACCTACGCTGGAGTAGCCAAGCTGACTTTGCTTCGCGTGCTATTTAAATATATTTGCCTTGCCTCGTAAAGTAAGTCACCAGTTTACATTTTTAACTGATGTGAATACTTCGTTATGTACGGTAACGTTACTTGAATGTTTAACATCAATGCAGAAATGCAGTCAGCAATGAAATACACTGCCTTGCAAACGCCGGTGTTTTGTTGTTGGAGTTTACATCTAGATCTACTGTATGTTGTGTGTTGGTACTACTGTGTATTGTATCTGACAGCGTTATCTTATCTATCCATCTATGTCTCTAGTGTTAATTAAGCAGCATCTACCAAATCCCAGTCTTTTCTGAATAAGGTCTAGCGTTTAACTTCATTCAACTATTCGATCAAACTCAGCATGCTAATGGTCCAGCTATTTTGTTAACGGAGATGCTGCAGTCGGATACAGCTAATATTACAGCTAACGTTACCTTTAGTGAGTAGATGAGCTACGAGAAAAGTTACCTGTCAATCCCACGAAGCAGCTTGGCAACATTTGCTCGCATCTGTTCAAATGACGAACCCATGTTTTTAATATGACCCCCCTTTTTTTTTTTTTTTTTCAAATAAAATCCACACGTGGACTCTGATTCTGCACCAGTATCTACTAGCCAACCGGGGACGGAAAGAACGCTTGACACATGACCGGATATCCTGTTCATGTTCATGAAGTTGTTGCCCCTTAGTGGATAGGAGGGTAACTGTATTGATTGCACTTGATCATAATTACAGACAGCTTTTAACATATTAAGATGCAATTTGATATGATTAATATTAACAATTTTGCCACAGTTTAGGGTTGCATGCGAACCTGGCCAAGTTGAGGTCTAGGTTGTGTTGCCTATGGTTGCGTTAGGCATGATTAGGGCAACATTGGGGTCCATAGTTTTGAACCCAATGCGTTGTCTCTGAAGTTTCTTATTCATCCAGGGCTTATATACAAAAAAAATCTAACACAAAGCTGCTGAGCTACATTTGGTTAAGATTTGGTTGTCACATCATGAGGGGTCACTACAGTTCACAGGCTAGGGTAAAGCTGGTGTGCTTTTGGGTTGAACAACACACTAACATTGTTGCTCTGTAATTGAATGACGTGCATTATATCTCTCTCCTCACCAACAACAGATTTTCATACACTCAAGATTGATGCAGACCAGAATTATGTGACATAGTACAGAGTTGTCTGCTAAACCTGGTCATGAGGCCTTTGAGTGGCTGAAGTTAACTAAAGATCAGCCTAGACTGCTAAACAAAGCTTCTTTTGTCTCAGAAGACCCTTACAGTCTGAACAAGAGTCTTTACATCGTTTCAGTGATAAAAAAAATTACAGGAAGTTAGAAGACTGTCATGTTCAGCACAAAGCTGTGCAGGCTTGCAGCAATTGGACGAGGTGCCTGCAGACATGCATAACTGTCACCAGAAAGCCACAGATTCACATTCACTGCCAGAAAGTGTACACACAAACACACACACTCTCACACACACACACATAGTCACACACAAGCAGGAAATAGTCTATGAAAATGAGTCGAAACTATTCGAACGAGGGAGGGAACTCACAGTGCATAAGAAGAAGAAGGAAGGTGAAGGTGTGCTACTCAGACACACACTTGACTTTTACTCAAGCCCACATGGTGGAGGGAGCTGAGAACTGCAGCATCAGGGTTTAGTGCCATGATCCAGAGATGATGGACTCCCAGCACCGAACTTCCTTGGACATTTCCACCAGGAATCCCCAAGAGGACTTTGAAATTCTGTTGCGAGTTGGTGGAGGAACATATGGCGAGGTTTATAAGGTCAGATACCTTTTTCAGTCAAAAAACAAGAACAGTTTTATACTCTCTCCTTAACTTTCTCCTTAACTTTAACTCTCCTTATCTTTTGATTAATTTCTCAATACAGTTTTTCAATTTGTGAAATACTGATATTAAGTTTTCACATAATTATCAATATGATATCCTTTTGTTGGTACAACTCTTTAAAGAAAGTCAAGTATTTAACAGGTATTTTTAGCCTTTGTGGTTTTATTGAGCAACTAAATGATTAGAATGGACCTTTTCCCTATTCTGTCTTTCACTTTTCTTTGTAAATTCATTTACTATAAAGCATGCTTGTATGATTCAATATTTTTTTCATTGTTTAAGAAGCTTTGGCCTATGGATATTATCAATGATACATTAACATAGTTACCACCTGCAATTTTTTTAGAAGTAAGAGATCTGCATATATAAATAAAATATAAAGTTATATATAATATTAATTATAATATATTGTTGTCTTGCAACATGCTGCTTTGGAGTACTAGGTGGAGGTAATCAGTCTTATAACAATAAGGCATTGAAGAATCTCCTAGTCACTTTTACAGATTATTTCAAGCAATACATTTAATTTGACTGCAGACATCTTAGTTTTTGTTACTGAATACATGAAGGTCAAACCATGACTACTCGACTACTTGACTACTTCTTTCGTTTAACTGGCCCCTCTTACTGCAAACATTTAATTAGTCAACTTCAGTTATATATTACTTACTACAGAAATAGTTTTGTGTAGTAGAAATGTTTGTCATGTCATTTGTGTGTAGAAATGTTTGTCATTAAAGGCTCACGTTAAAGCATGGATATTTACTGTGTGACAGTGAGATTAAAACAGGTCTTTGTAGCGGGCACTAGTCAGCTGAGTAGGCGATGTCAGGGGAAAACATTCAACCTTGTTGAATTATCAGCTGAAGTAAATGGTTTACATTTTGCTTCAAAAGTTAGCATAAAAGGAGTCAGATTCAGAAGTTGACAGCATAAAGTTACCGTGTAATTTGGCCATGTTTGTGAATGTGACCAATGTGATGAAATGTAAATGTGAATTAAATTGTGATTTTGCACATACTAAAACAGGTACTCACAAAGTTCATGGCATTTCTGTGGGTGTTTGTGAATTTAAATTAACCCACACTGTTCAGAATGACTTGGTAAAATAACTGATGTGAGCTCAACAGCGAGGCATTCCTGTTTAACATACAGTACTGGTCTGTCCTGTCTAGAGGCAGTGAAGCAATCAGGACAGAATATAAACAATGATCAGAGAGCAAAATAAATTCATTTGCTTATCACACTCACTGCACTTCTGTAAATGTTATCCTTGTCAAATAGGCCAGCTCCACTCAATGAGTAGATGGCTATGGCTTTGGCTTTGCAGGGGCCAGGCTCCCCCCAAGTACTGTATACAGTAGCGCTCCACCCCATTTGTGGTTCTTGTCTTTCACTGGGGGCCAACAGTTCCACCCTTAGCCACCCACCATGTTTTGGTTTGAGTAAATTACCAAGGGGAAGCCTTTTGGAGAGTTCCATCACAATGTTTGTCATTAGTGTGAAATGTAAAAATACAACATAACACAATGAGAAATTAAATGACCACAATCTGACAATTTTACTAGCCTATTAGGCCTACTATTTTACTATTTTAGAAAAAAAAAAAACATATGATAGTTGAGGCATTAAAATAGATTTTATTAGATTTACTGTCTCAACTCAATTACAGAATATTTGGGCATTTAAATTGAATCTTTGTCTAAAATCATAGGGGACCTTTAAAGTTGGTGAGGCCTACTGCTGAAGTAAACCTGTCAGAGTAGCAGGTGCACCTCTGAAGTCAATGCAAAGTGCAAACACAGAAGTGAGAGAGGCTGTGATCTGTTATCTCCGCTTCAATGCACAGTGGGGGGTTGGGTGAAAGAGATCCACACTATCAGTCTGCTTCAATTTTCTTTTTGTTATTTTGTGTTATCTGAAAGGCCCACACAAACTTTGGTACTTTAAGTACAACTGTCTCATAGATGAATTCAGAGTGTTTACAACAATGTATGTCTCTTTTTCTCCATTTGAATATGTGAATGTCTGAACTTCTCTGATGTCAGCAGATAAACCACAGCAGTGAGAGCTGGTCTTTCCAATTCTGTAACCAGGTGTGGTCATGTCTATGCAGCTTTGACCACGACCTTAGCACAGGCGTCTGTAGCCTACATTTGTCTCCAGTTATCACTGGGTTTGCTTTGACCCCAAACATGACTATACTTTCCACAGTTTGCTGGTTGAAGGCGTTTTGTAATGCTGTTTTAAAGAAGTTCCATAAATAGCAACTGTAAAACAGCTTATGTTCCTGTAAAGCAACTCAGAGCATTTCTTGTTTTTTGACTGAGAAATTAGACAGAAGTGTGTCAAAGGCAGCAGATCTCACTTTCAGTACCTGGCGCACAATTCAAATGTAAAACCCTACATTAACAGTGTGCATGATTTACATTGTGTCACACGGGTGTAGTACAGATACCAAAACAAAAGCAGAATTTGTTAGAAGTCTAAGTCATCCACTGGAATGTTACAAATACAAAAACTAAAATGATCTTGACTTTGCTAAACCTGTGCAACCAGTAATGTATAATGCAATGTAGCAAAGAAAGTAAAAGTACAAGTATACTGTTAATAAAAAGAAGCCCATCAGATCCTTAAATATTAAAACGTTTGCAAAGTTATTTTAAAACATTGTGTGAACATGTAAGGAGAGTGTCTTTTCGGTGTAAACAGAATTATAACAACTCAACATACATTTTCACTTGTGATTTATTTTGATTTTGATTTACACAACCAAGTTGCAAGAAAGTTGAGAAATGTTGAATAAGACTGAAGTTTGTTTTGTTGTGATTACAATGTGATAGATCTGGACCACAAAATGGCCATTTTAGCATCTACTTGCCCTTATGATGGAGATGGAGCCACACTATTGGAACTAGAATGGACTCAGCTCTGATAAATTGGTCATTAAGGCCTTCCTTCACTAATGTCTGGGTGGATGAAAAGCTATACACAGCATTCAGCAATAATTTTAACTCTCCAGATGAGTAAGCAGATGATAACCACAACAGCACTGCATACCCATATTGTCCTCATAGATGTTGCCTTTCGCCAACACCCAGGCGATAGAGGCAGAACTGGTCGAACTGTATGAATGAGCGTCCGCGCACAGAATGGAACAAATTGCCAAGGCAGCAGTCAGTCGCATCAGAGTATTGGATCGTATAGTGTAGGAACATGAATTGTAAGTTACAAACTTTTAACCCCTGCGAAAATTGCACAGTGTATGCCCAGCCTTACTGTATTGCGTAACCACAGAATGGTTTTCTAGGTCCATATTAAGCCTCAGGAACATGAACAGATGCAACATTAAGCATTTTTGCACCTGTTTTCATCAGCCTTCATTATTAGTGTCAAAGTATGTTTAAGATAATGAAGATAATGGGCATATTATGATCTCAGGAATCCCTACAATATTTGTTATTACATACAGTAGATCATGCAAATACATGCAATATGTTTAATTGTCAATATATTTAACTCAGCCTGCCTGTGATGGACTAAAATACATTCATATTGACAATATAATTAATTTTGATATGTTTCTGCTGTTTGTTGATATTATTGTTATAACACTATTCAACTTTTTACAGAATGTATTGGCCCTGTCCTAACTTTTTTGAGACAGGTAGCAAAAATAAAAAATGATATTACATGAAATATCATTAGGCTTATTAGCAGAACTAATATCTATTCGTACATTGAGATTTTTTTTGCTGCTATTTATAATAAATGTATTTTAGACATGCACTCACTGCTACAGTTGGCTTAAGCTAGTGAAGAAAAAGAAATGCAGACTTGGGTCTCAGGTTCCTGCAAAATAGCATAACTTATTCAGTGAGCAACAATCTAGCTCAGCTGAAAAACTTACATGATGACAATGGGCTAAACTTGTTTGCTTACCATGCAAGTAGATTTTAACACAAGGAAGGCCTGTGCCTCATGGGATAGATATATAGTATCTATTTTATTTGTTTATTTAGTGATATGTTTCTTTAAGGCCTTATGTGATGTTAATATACCCAAAGGTAATGACAGATTGTTCCACAACTACATCTTACATTTATTGTGCAGTCAGTGCCATACGGTCAAATGTATGCTAGATGATGCATAGACAAAACACAACAAAAAATGACTCCCAGCATTGGACACCATAAAGATGTTACTGTATGCCAAGTTTTTGAGAACAATTCTCAGGTCAAGTCTCGAGTTACCTCCATTCTGTCCTGTGTATTGGCTGTGCAACTTTACCATTGCTTCTTTGCATAATGCTGGTTTGATTTCTGAGCTTTGCAAGTATAATGTTTTTTGCTTTACAAAAACTGTATGACAACAGCCTGTGACATTTGATAGAAAATCATTATTCACTGATATATTTTAGGCTCGGAAAAAGCAAACTGGTGAGCTGGCTGCCATCAAGGTCATCAAAATGGAGCCAGGTGAGTGACTGGCTGTCTAATCCTGTGACAGGTTATGCCAGTACGTCTAATAGATCTGTGAATAGGTTCTCAACTTTCACCAAGTTAAGATGCATTATAGATTATACATATACACAAAAATAAAGCCCTTCCACATTGTAACATATAGCAATAACACATAAGGCTGCCTGTTGTGGATGGGTACTCTGTCATAAAGCCAGTGTATTTAATAGGCAGACCTCAGTCCATCAACAGTCGTTAGTTTAGGTAGCATGCTGAAAGATTAAGTTCATATATAGTGAAGTATGAATCATCAGCTTAATTTGGCCTGTGTGATGGAGTCCACTTTATACTGAGAAAGTAAAACAGTGCATTTGAGTCAGATGCTCAAATGTGGGCCTATTCTTTAAAAATATATATATTCTTTAAAATATATATATGCATATGTGTGTATCAGTCACTCAACAGGGAAATATAATGTTAAGCCTAATCATTTATTTACATGTGAAGCGATATATACAGTTATTGCAGTAGGCTAGTATGCATACTGTACTTATTAGGCCTGTTGCAGAATACTTAGGCTACAACTTGACTACACATTATACACTGTTAGTATTAATGGCAACTGCTCACTATGTATGTGTTTTTTCAAGTTGTACAAGTGTGATGTGTATAGGGCAGTACTTACTGTATTAGCCTATATCTATTAAAACCCTTATATTTGAAAGCCCTATCTAGAGTGTTAGAGGGCATGCAGTTAACTTTGGAAACAATTACACTGGCTTTATGACAGAGTACCCATCCACAACAGTCAGTTTTGAGGTGATAATTCAATTAAATTCAAACCTATTAAGGTAAGAAGGTGAAAGTACTTCAAGCTCCAAAATGTGCAGCTGCCTATGACAATTGGAGCACATTATGTTATTGTCTGGTCTCATGGTGCTTCAGAGCCAAGAGTGCCCATAAGCAACAGGAGCAAGGAAACACTGTCCATTTTATCTGTGTCACAGAAGAAACCTTGGGTAGAACTACGGCTTAAGGTGCTAACCCAACTGCTTTGGGTCATGCAAAGATTTGCAGTTTGCAGTCACTCAGATAGAAATCAGTCTATTGTGTTATTTTAGCATCATAATAATTCTATAATATAGCCACATCATTAAAGGGCAGGGAAGCCATAGATTGGAACAGTGTAGTGGCAGCATGCCATAATGCAAAAGTCAATGAGATAAATCGGTAACATTCAGACAGTCCAGTTAAGTATCGCCATTATAGAACAGACAGCTGCAGGACCTACAGAAAGCAGGGTCAATCTTGTCAGGGGTCTAAAATGAAGTTGATTGCAGTCCATTCAGAAAGGAGTTGGTAACGTGTGGTCGGAAGGAGGCAGGCGATGACACACTGCAGAGGTGGTTGGGGCCTGGAAGGATATTAAAAGAAAATGAGTTGGACCAGTCTATGTAATTCTGGGTATTTTATTAAGATTGTGTATTTTTTAAATATAAAAAAACCCTCACATATGCATTGCTATTCTGTGAGTTAATTATAAATTGATTATAAATAATAATAAATTGAAACAATGGATAAATTGTATTGTTTTGGGAATGTGGCGCTTGCAATATTGTAGTGTTTGTTAGTGATACTCACTATTCATCATATCCATCAAGTTTTTAAAGGTCTCCTTCCAAAATAAACCGTTTAAGACTTGATGTTTTTACATTACCATAGGTCAGCCCAAGTTGTACTTCTATGCTCAACTTCAAAATGCTCTCCTACCCCTGTAGTCTGTATTCGCCTGTGATAGAAAACTGCCGGGAGAAACGAGCGAATCGGAAAAGCCGTACATATGTACGTAAATTTGAACATTAGCTATGCAGTTAACCCGCCCTATGCAGTTAACCCGCCCTCATTAATATTCATAACAATCCTCTCGAGCTATCCCTGCTCTCGTTTTCACCTAACTGAAATAGCTTGAAATAAGACAACCACAGCATATTTTTTGTCGAAACCAACTCCCATGACATTATTTTAGACAAGAGACCACCACAAAATTAATGAAAATACAATGGAATGAGACCTTTAAAAAGCCTTTTTATCACTCTGCAGAAGATGATTTTTCCGTGATCCAGCAGGAGATTGTAATGGTGAAGACATGTAAGCACCCTAGCATTGTGGCATACTATGGAAGTTACATCAGGTAAAGCACGTCCCATCAATATTCTGTTATAATAATTTACAGTGTTGAGAAGTTAAATTAATTATTTCTTTGTTATTATTTGTTATTTGTGGGCTTTTTCCTTATTAGAGGTCTTTATTTATGTTTTTCATTCACTCTCCAATCAGAAATAAGTGAGCTAGCCTGCTAATAAGACCTAAAGCTTGCTATTGGGGCGAGATACTAGGCTATGTGTCAAAATAGAATTGTTGGTCAGATCCACAGCTCAAGGGGTGAACCAACTCATGCAGGAAAAGAACAATCAGTAGTTATTAAGGTTTGACGGGAATGGTCTCTGGCCACCATGCCTGACCATAAAGAGCAATGGAGAGGGTTTAAACCACATTGTACATTAAAGCTCTTCCTCCTATTCTGAATTGTAAGGAGACCAGAATTTTGGGATCTCTGGTTTCTTGAGGGGCAGTAATGATAATGAATAATTAAGTCATTGATATATGCTGGAGCAAGGGATTAAGACATCCCATAATACCTGTATTTAAAAACCTATGAAGAAAAAAAACTTCCTTATATGTTGGAGCAAGGCCATTGACATTTTATCTAGTTTTAGGGAGTCCGTGTAAGGAAGTGAAGATAGAGAAGTTAATATTTGGGCTGCAGCATTTTGTATTTAAAAAAAACAGGTATCATTGGCAGACCTAACCATCCCCTACTTTCTCTGTGTTTAGTGCCAATAAACTGTGGATCTGTATGGAATACTGTGGAGGGGGATCTTTACAGGACATTTATCATGGTGAGTGCTCTGTTGGGCAGCCTACTAACGCCCTCTGCAACATCTGACATACATTTTCTTATCCATCAATCTCTCTGTACATTTATCCTCATTTGAGCTTCAGTATTCAGTAATGTGATGTGAATACTGTATCTAATTCAGTATGGTGTTGCTGCTTTAGTAACAGGACCACTCTCAGAGAGCCAGATTGCATTTGTATGTCGTGAGATGCTTCAGGTGAGTCCTATATTCATGCATCAGACATCATGAGATTTCTTTATTTAAAGCTAGAAAAATGCACTTGAAAATAAAGTCAGTTTTCTTTCTGTCATTACTCTCACACATATCACACTTCCGGGGTGTGGGGTCATGTTACATTCTATGTTGGTTGCTAGGTTGTAACTGTGGGATTGGTGGCTAAGCTGTTGCTAGGGTATTTGAGATTGTTTAGTTAAGATGGTCTCCATGGTAAATGACCCATTGCTGGCTTCTAGGATTGCATTGCCACAACATGACAGACAATTTCTGAAACAACCTACATGTATTAATGCCAGATCAAACCAAAGTTTCAAAGCAAGACCAGCTGTTACATTCTAAAAACCAACTGCAATAATAAGTTCTCAAACTAGGTTGGTCAGACCACTGTCAGGACAAAGATAAAAAAAAAGAATGAAATTACAATAGCAAAGTACTCATTAAAATAACAGCAAAAAATGACGCAGACAATGGACCAGGACCTGGGTCTAGGCAAATACAAGGAGCTTGTGACACTGTGCAAATAGTTGGAGTGGGGTTAAACATAGCAAAATTACTGTTTACAACATGACTACTAAGGTCATGCAAATCGTTTTTACCCTCTCCGGTCATTAAGCCTACTGTGCTACTAAATTGACACAAAAATCACAGAAAAATCATGTGATTGATTTGACATGTTTGTTTACAGATGACTTGAAACTGCTTGCAACAACATGCAACATTTGATTCACATTTGCATTAGCAAATCCACTCTAAAACTCGTCGCTAGTTTGGTTAGAACTGGCTTTAAAGGTATCATAGATGTCACACAAGCTCCATGTTCCTCTGCCCCTGTGCCAGCTCCAAACTCTGCTCCAGGCCAGGTTTCTGCGCCCTCACCATATGCAGAGCCAGTCCGCTCATCCTCCCCAGTCTTTTAATGTTTCCCATCTTTTGTGTTTGTCAGCCATGTTTTAGTAGTACTCATTATGTTTGCTATTTAAACCCTGGTCTGCCTGGTTGTCTTTGTATGGTTTTTGCTCATGTGTGGTAGACGCAAAGTCTGTTTGTATTCCTAGTTTGTCTTTTGCCCATTGTGGCTTTTTGAGTTTTGCATTAAAGAAACAACCTGCATCCGAATCTCCGCGCCTTCCTTGACAATAGAACCCAATTTTTGACCATCAGAAATTGTGAGGCTCAATAATAGTATATAAATGTATGCGTTTGAAAGTGATCCAGGAGTACTAGAGCGTCTTCTACAGGGTCATTTAAAAGGGTTTGAACGAAACGATTCATATTTCCCACCCTCCTGGCAAATTCATGAAGTGAATTACAAATGAAGGAGGTGCATCTTAGCGAGGTGACATATCCTCGCACCTCTTTTCAGATTGGGCCGTTTCAGTCTGGCTATTTCTAGTTTGAAATTTTCATGTAGAAGGAGGCGGGAGTCGGTATTGAATTTCTGGTATGGTCCATTGGATACCTTAACCTACCTAAATTCAACAATAACAAGGTAAATGTGGTTTTGCATTCTATCGCCCTTTAAATGCAAAGCAGTGACCCTCTAAAACCTTTAGGTACGAGTCTACAGACACTGTAGCCCTTACAGCAGCTGGCCTTCAAAACACACAAAAAACTTAATGTTAGGATAGATAGATAGATGTTTTTTAAAGGTATTGTGTTCAGTGAGCAATTTCAGACAAATATAGAACAAAGTGCGTTCCGTACTAGTTCAAAACAGAACACCTTTTTCAAGCTTTGGATCCGGAACAAATGTATCATATACAGAACAGTTTCCAACTCTATCATTAGGCTGTTGCTAGGTTTCTTTAGGTAGTTGAAAAGTAGTTGTCAGGTTTGATATGGTATTTGCTTTGCTGGTTGCACCCAAAGGTTATTTTTAATTACAGCTATATAGCTATTCAGCTATAGCTATCTGACATGGCTTTAGTTATTCAGCTATTTTAACAATTTTTTTTTGTACAACACTCTGTGATCATCAACAACATGTTTCATGGCTATTTATTATTAAATGCATGAGAATTTAGAATTACATTTTCTGAAAAGTACACTATATACCAGCAGACCGATTTCACTAAATGTTTCACAAATAGGGCCTTGATTACTTGCATGGACAGAAGAAGATTCACAGAGACATAAAGGTGAGTTTATGAAAATAGTTTATGAAAAAGAAAATATCGTTGAAAGTATTACTGTATTTTGACCGTAGTATTAGCAAACGTTGACAATATTTATAAAGGTAGGCACGTTCAATGCTAATCTTCTAGATACATTGTTCCCTCTGCTTCCACCAGTTTAGTTATAGACCCATAAATTACAATTACATGTCTGCTTGCTCTTTTTCAGGGTGCAAATGTCCTTTTGAATGATCAAGGAGAGGTCAAGCTAGGTAATTTGCTTATGTTTTGTGTGCCTCTGTCTTTGTGTCAATGCAAAGGCATATACTTAAATCAGCTTCTCCTCCTGTTTTGTGCAGCTGATTTTGGCATTGCTGCACAGATCACAGCCACATTTGCACGCCGCATGTCATTTATTGGGACTCCCTATTGGTAAGCTCAATGCTACACTGACTCTAAACTCCATCTCTATCTGACACTGACCTCATTTTTATGCATACAGTGCCTACATGCATACATACTCTCCATGTCTACATACATGTGTGCATACATGGGCCTCTTGGTGTATGAATGAAGGAATGTCTGTCAGGTTGAGTCTGTTCGACTCTGCTCCACAGGATGGCACCTGAGGTGGCAGCAGTAGAGATCAAGGGAGGCTATAATGAATTATGTGACATCTGGTCAGTTGGTATCACCGCCATTGAGTTGGCAGAATTACAGCCACCACTGTTTGATGTCCACCCTCTACGGTAAATTTGTGTTGTGTGTGTGTGTGTGTGTGTCTATGTTTGCTTTGATGGTGTGCCTAGGTGTGCCTAACACTCACATGTGAGTACATGTGATATGTGCTATAGAGTACAGAATCTTAGTATGAATGTAATGAAACATCTACGAATCCCCTACCTTCTCAAAATATATTCGCATGCCTTCAGGGTACTCTTTCTAATGTCCAAGAGTGGATACCAGCCTCCAAAACTCAAGGACAAAACCAAATGGTGAGGACCAACATCAATTCTTGAAGGAGTTGTGTTTGTGTTTTGTGTTACTAATATTGTCTATGGCACTTTCTGTTGGTGTGTGTGTGGCACAGGACTCCCGCTTTTTACAATTTTGTGAAAGCCATGCTTATCAAGAACCCAAAGAGGAGGCCAAGTGCTGCAAAAATGCTCACAGTAAGATGTGCTGATTTATTATAATAGCCCCAGAGAATTCTGTATGTGTGTCTGTGAACATGGTTTCCGAGTTATGTAAATTATTCCTGTACACACTTTCCACCAGGCTGACTGTGATCACACCCCAACTCGGTTTTAGTGACCGTAGTTCGTTTGTGCTAAATAAGTGCTACTTAAGTGCAACCTAAGCAAGATCAACACCCCTTTGCTCAACAACCTAAATAGCTTCTTTGCACGCATTGACACTCGCTCACAGAAAACCGCACCCCCTCCCTATGACCAGACTCTGTCTGACTGTTGCCAGTGTGAAGAAAACACTATCCTCCATTACCAACCACCAGGCCACCAGGAAGCTAGGGATCTGCCCTCCTTAAGAAAACACTCAAGACTCTGATGCCTCTGACCCAGGAAAACCCAGGCTTCTGAACTATGCAAATTGCATACACCTACTGCTACTTTAACTTTTATTTATTACTTAATGCTGCTATTGCTCCTGATTGTCTTTGCACTATAAAACCCTTACTCACACTTATACATGCAACCTTAGCTGCAACTTTTTCACAGTTCAATACTTTTCAAGGTATTGCTGAAACGCCCTATTGACACACTCAAGTGTTGATACAAGTGTTACTTTAGCAAGATTTGGTATGCTTTTTTTGCTCTACACCGTTTTTATATAAAGTCTATGCTCCACACCAGCATTATTATGTTTTCCCTTGCATCTGAATGCTTTTTATCCATTCTACTCACTATGTAACTTATTACCTACAAATGCTGTAATGTTACAATTTATTTATAATCTAATCTACCTCCCTTAATCTACTCGCATTTTACCTATTGTTACTTTAGTGGTTAGGATATGTGCACTTTCCTGTTTGTCCTGTCCTGCCTTGTCTTGCCTACGCATGGGACAGTGGAAAACGTAATTTCGATTTCTTTGCATGTCTTGTACATGTAAAAAGAATTGGCAATAAATCTGACTTTGCCTTTGACTACAAAGTAGCAAGTATCTTTTCAGGTTGCCTTGACAAAAAAGCCTGAACCAGGAGCTTATTGTTGATGACCTTTTAGGTCATTTCCTTTTAAACTTAAACTTTATGGAACTCTTGATGAAGTGAAGTTTTGTAAAGTTACTGTAATCTAGAATTGTCCTTCAATCGGAGCATAACCCGTTTAAAATACCATCTGTACACTAAACACTTTGAATCCAGCATTGATGCAAATGCCAAAGCAATTCGTCAAACTACTCTTCCCATATGCACCATGGAAAAGCGTCAACAAAGTTACCATTAGCAGTTTAACTAATGCTGTGGAAAAATGGATTGCACTGCAATCTGCTACAGGGCTTTTTTTTTTAAGTAACCATGCTCAAGCCTTTGGATGGGGCATGCGTGATATTATTTCTTCACAAAAAAAGGGACTTTTGGAACTTTAAATGTGTGATCAATTGTGATGAACTTATATTGTAATTAATTAGATTAATATAGTGTTGCGATTATTTCGATTGACAGCATTAACTTATTTGCATGTCCATGTAGCACCAGTTTGTGGTCCAGCCAGGCCTGAGGCATGAGCTTACTTTGGACTTATTAGAAAAGCTAAAGCATCCAGAAAAGCTCAAGGACTGTATACTTTCAGAGGATGAAGACATGGAGGTACATTTTCCCCAGAGACATTTTAGTGTGATATTACCTTATTTCAATTTAATTTTTCTTTTTTCAAATTGACTTACATTATGATGTTATCATTTAGATAAATGTCCCAAGTTCACTAAGAAGAATCCATTCCATTAACCGACACAATCAAGCAGAGAGGACAAATTCCGACATAAGCTGTGAGTATTTTTTGTAATTGTATAATTTGGTGCATGGTTGTATGGGCAGATGTGCCATTTAGCACTTCATTAGCTGACCTTTTAGGTGTTGAAAAATTCTATGTTGTTTTTTTAGTGCAGCAGATCTACACACAGCAACCACTAAAAATAAAGACAGACTCTTCAGAAACAACAGTAAGAAACCCTTTTACTATTAAATACACATGCAGTGTGCCATATTACATTGACTTGTTATGCATTCCTGAGATTACTCTAGCTGTAAATTGTGTTATTAGTTACGGTCAGAGGGTTGTCAATGGATAGCCTTCCCTGCAGACAATAAGGAGAGAGAAAGGTAGAATAAACCTTTGCAACATACAACAACATAAAATAACATTGTTTGAAAATGTATAGCACCTGAAAGAGTCCTCTGTCTTCACTCTTCTAGAAGTGAAAATGATGGGTCGGATGATGACTATGATGATGTAGACATGTAAGGGTAAACTATTTCACTATTTCACTAACATAACTGAAATATTTATAGTAATAACACATAGTAGTAGTCTACATGTATGGGGAATACGATTAGTTACAATATCATAGTTGCAACTGAAACATGTTCAAAAGGATCATAGAATGATTGAATGGAGTGGTGTATCGAGTGTTGTATCTTATTCTATGATGATAAAATAAATGTATCTAATTCATCTAATTCAAGCCTGGTTACAACCTTAAATTTAGGCAAATGAAATGTTTTGCTAAATTGTGCTTTCTTTGGCACAGTTTAAATACAGTTGGTTACCCACAGTCAGGCTTTGTTCTAATTCAACAAAGTCAAAATGGTTTTCCATTCTTGGATTCCTTTAATGTGTTTCTCTCCTTTCCTGTTTGATTTGACAGACCAGTAAACTACAGCAGCAGGTAAGTCTTTGTTGAACTTTAATGAGCCAAAGTGCTTAGCTTAAATACTTACATTCACTGTTATATTCTAACTGAAAACATGTTGATACCGTGGTTTATAACAGAAAACTGTATGTTATCTATCAAGTGAAGTTTACACACTGAAAAACTACTTCCTTCCTCTCCACAGTGAGACTGTTCCGGATAATAATACCCCTCCACCACTTCCTCCAAAGGTAGTAAAAACAAATGAAAACCCACACATAGTAAAACTAATTTATAATATTGTGATAATATGTGTATGTTTGTGTGTGTATATGTACATACAATGAAGGCTCACTGTAAGGTAATGGGTGTGGATATACTGTATTCAAGAATGTACAGACAAAACTAAAATGCAACCTGTGATGAAATGCATAATGTTATGCGTGGTTGTCAGCCTAATCACAAGCATTTCTTATTTCAATATTAAGTAATGACAAAAACAAAAACATCAAACAAACAAAGCTAAATGGCCCAAGATGTTTAGATATTAGCTATTACTAGACATATACGTACAGTGTATAATACATAATCTCATGGGGTATGATGCGTCTCCCAGACACTATGGGAGGTGGGATGCTCCAGATGTGATATCAGGAACTGTTCAAGGACAAATCTTTTTGGCAGGAGACACTAAAGTCTTGGATGGTATATTAAATAAAAGTAAATAGGTATCTCAACAACAAAGAATAGAAGGCCATTCACAAGCTGATGGAGGACAATGACCTGATCGATGTTTGGCAATTGGTCAATTCTAGAAACCGAGAATAGGCTACACATTTTATTCCCACTGCCACAAATCCTACTCTGTTAAGCCATAGATTATCAAACGTCCTGGCAGTGTAGTAGCAGTGTGCAGGGCCAACTGCAGACAGGCATATGGAGCAGATGGAGAATGGATCTTTTTCTGTAGGCTTATGAAGCAGATGGATAATGGGTCTTTATAGGATGAGGTTTTTCCTAAATAGTAAGGGACCCTGAATTGAAATTGATATGGGCAACACAGCTAGTGTGGCTATGGGAGACATCTAAAGTGTACAAAATGATTGCTATGACTTCAAAAAGGAAAAAAAGAGGACCATGCCAGCATTAAGAAGTTGGAAGCAGAACTAAATATTATGAAAATAGATTCAACACATTTGCAATTGTAAGTTGAATTGCCATTTTATGTTTGAATACAGGAAAATCACCAGGATTTCCTGTGGAGGACTTCAAGGCTATACTGATACAATTACTGTAATTCCGACAAATTGGGCCAATACTGGACCAAACCAGAAGCGATGCCTTTATCTAACCATTGCAATGTAGAAAATAAAAACACTTAAATTAATTTCTAAAGACATCCTTTATTTGGGTATTTAATTAGCCCTAAAGTTAGGTGAAATGGTGACACTGATTTTTGAGTCTCTTTCAAAAAATTAGAACAAGATTGAGAAATTTGGCGAAACTAAATCTTAGTCTTAAATAAATGTTATTAAATGTGTAATAGCAACACAATTTAAGTAGATATATGTGATGCTGACACTTTGTAAACCTGATCACATTTGGAAATAATATGAAACAATATCATGAGCGTTTCTATGGGGGAAAGGAAGCCCATATTTGCATTTTCATGGTGAAGATTGTGAAGCAGAAAGTTTTTTTGGAAAAGAGGGCTGGACAAGGATATACATGTTATTAATGTTCAATATAAAGAAAGGACAGACATGTCATTTAATGAAATTGACCAATACAAGTTGCAAGAAAAAGGAAATCATCCACATGTCACATGGGAACTTTTAATTAGTGAGAATGTCCAATGGCATTATTTTAGTGCATATAAGGGGTAGAGGTCCTGTGGTACTGGGATTATTTTCTGGATCATCTCACTTCTAACTAACAGCATGACTGTCACACGGTCAAACATGTCAATAAGATTTTTTTAACGTGTGTATACTTGGATTACCCAAAGCTAGATTATTGTCCAAGGCTTTATTTAAATGTACATGTATGCTGTCTATTTTGTTGATATTATGGTGTGGTCAAATCTAGATCATAAGAAGTTTTAAAGATCCATCTTTTATAACTGTAAATTTCCAATGGGTCAACTAATTACATTTGTGTAACAATTAGATTACAATTTGTGTGCACACAGCCCAAGATTCGTACGTGTTCAGAGGAGAGTGTTGTTACTGAAGAGGATCCTAGTCGGTTGCAGCACACCCTCGTGCCCCCTGTCCCTCTTCCTCTTTATAGGACTGCTAGTGGGACTAACACAAGGCCAACTGCCCGGTCACGTTTTACAAGAAACACCAACTCTGGTAAACCCATACATTGCCAGAGGATTACTGGCAAACACAACTTCATTGTCAAAAGGTCAGATAACAGAAACCCTGTGTTCATTTGCAGATCCCTCACCATGCACAGCATACAGAACCAGCACTTCTTCTGAACCTCAACCACCACAGCTGCCCCCAAAGAAAGACCGGAGGAAACAGCATTCTAAACAGGTACACAAAGTACACTGGATAGGTTTGTCATCTTTTCACATTGCAATTATTACCTGTTGGATAACTGAGGAGATTTTTTGCAGTCAGATATCAAAGTTTAGGTCGTTGTTTTTCTTTCTTTTTTTGGCTAGAAAATATTTGTCCATACTGAATTAAAAAACAGGGGAATCATGGTTGAGAGGGGGTAGTAGTTGGACGGACATTATTGCACTAAAGATATATTTCCTTTTGAAGGAACCGGGTGAATGTGCCAGCCCTGTATCGAAAAAGCCTCCTGTAAGTTTTTCTTTAATTATTTGAATACAAAAATCCACATTTATGGAAGTATCAGAACAAAACACATGAAACAGTAAGCATTTTGTGCTTCCACTATCTCTGTGCCATCCTATCTCTGCAGATTATATTTAGAAAAGTATTTAATGGATGCCCCCTGAAGATGAGCTGCTCAACCACATGGGTGCATCCAACAACTAAGGGTATGCAGAACTATACTAAGTACATAGAAGTGCGTAGAAGTATTCTTTGGAGTCATGTTTTAAATTCCATGCACCAACACCTTTGCATTGGGATCTTCTAGATCAGCACCTCATATTTGGAGCAGATTCTGGAATATTCGTGCTGAATCTTAATGGAGCTGAAGCCACAATGGAACTAGTGAGCATGTCGGACAATTCAAGTTATCCATTATACAAGCTATGAATTCTTTGTAACCTTTTTCTTACGTCTCTACTGTATGTCCTGTCTTTATTCCATTTCCCCTGAATTATAGCTTTACCCAGGGAAATGCACGTGGGTTTATACAATAAGTAATGTTCTTATGTCTATATCAGGTAAGGTGTCCTTAAGTCATTAGTGTAAACAATTATTTTCACAAATGTCTTCATTAATATGTATATGAATGTGTGACATGGTGTGTGTGTTTCTACGTTTAATAACAGGAAAGTCAGCTCAGATACATTCACATTCTCTAAAAGAGTTGTATGAGCAAGCAAGGAAGGACCATCGTGTGGTTGCCTTGCCAACACACAGACTGCTTCCAAGGTAGGCTGATTCCAATAACAAATTATCTTCCATCTAAAACTTACTCTTAATCCCAAAGAAGGCATGTGAAGCATTATTAATGCTTTCTTCTTTTCATAGGAAATATGCAATAACTACTAAAATACCAGATACCAAGGGCTGCCAAGCATGTACTGTCGGTAAGGCTTGTTTGCCTTTTCAACACCGTCATTTTTATGTTTGCCGATTTCTACACAGAAAATATGGATGACTGAGGCTGAGGTTAGGACATTATAATTCTGAACACTTACATGCAGGTGGAGTGCTTTGGTCTGTCAGCTGTAATGAAGCCTAGATGATAATGCCTTTTGCCAGCACTAGCTGTAGGAAAACTAGTTGTGTGTATTTTTTAAACCACCATTTATGTTACCCCATCGCCTGGGAGAGCAGATCTCTGAGAAGGTGTCATAGTATGGCATAGAGGAGCTGAGCTATTTCCACCAACCAGACTCATTGACAGAACCTCCGCCCAGATGTGTCAGAGTGTTTATGCCGAGTGGTGCCTCGCACATTGTCAGAGCAAAAGGCAGTGGACAATACACATTTTCTGGCGAAGAGATCATTAGCAGCCCTGCGTAACAACTCCAGAGCAATGCTGTCCATTTCACTCCATGCCCACTGACAGCATGTCCGCCCTTGAGTTTAGTAGACCTGACACATGTGTTACCCTGTGTTATGGTAAGAAGATGAGTGCTGCTCCACAGTAGCAGTCTGTGGGCCAGGCTGTGGAGATAGATTGAGCAATAGGAGAAATGAGAGAAAATGTTTCCCGACAAGGAACACCACCAGGAGTTTCAGGCTTGTAAGCATTTTACTGTTACCACTGCCAAGCAGTTTAGATTCCGTGTTTAACCACCTCTGAAAATCTCTCATAAGTAGTAGACCCACTACACTTGGGACAGACAGCATCAAAGGTGGACCTCAGGAACTTCCTGTGAGGTGGAAGTAAACACCCAGTAAACCAGTCATATTGATAAGTCCAGGAAGTCCAGGATGGGGTGGATGTTGTCCCCTTTCTTTGGAACCAGAAAGTAATAACTTCAAAACCTGTCCTGACACTCATGGCCAAACACCACATGGTTTGCTCTTTTAAACCGTCTCTCACATGGCGCAGGCAATTGATTTCTATAGGCCATTGCCTGAAGCTTGCTCACTAAGCAGCATGGCCTTTTCCTGACAGTCCCACAGAACCCACTGAGATGTTGCACAAGTCTGCCACTAGGAAAAGGGCTTTGGTTGGAACTGCATTACCAGATGTGATGCGCTTAATAGACACTGGGAGACCAGACAGTAGGCCTGTGGGCAGGGGTTGCTGTATTAGGTGCCCAGGTGACACATGACTAAGGCCACGGGGTGTGTATGTACTGTGAGCACTCCAAACTTTATTATCTTTGACACTAAATGTGTAATGTTAATGTTTGAGAGAAAACATTTGATTTTTTTTCCCAGTGTGCATTTTATCCACACTCTCCCATGAAATTGCAAAGGCAGGTGTAAAGTGCTTAGGTGTGACTAGAGTGAATAAACGCTGCAGATGCACCACTCTACACTCACGCTACGCTCGCCTCTTCTTTCTCCTGCCGTTTAGTCGCTGGGGGAGTCTTTGGCCAAGCTATGCTAAACCAATTGAGTACATCTTTACACACTAGATAGTGGATCTCCATCTCCACCCTGCACTGCGGGAATGGGAAGCTCCACATTATCCTCAGCATCATTTGACATTTCATATTAAGCCGCAAGTGACACATAGTTTGCCTTTCAGGCCATAAGAGGTTCATTTGACTCAAGGGAGGAGTCACTTATGTTAGATAGCTCAGATGTCAGCCCAACGCATGCTTGATAGCCAATCACCCAGGCTCTAGAACTGAGTCTCTGCTGAGATATTTATCCAAGAAGACAGCCTGGAAGAAGCTTCTGGCAATGCTCGCATGGAACTGGAAAATTAAATGTTTCTATAGCCGTAGCTAGGGGTGGGCAATATAGACGATATATACCGTATACAATATGAATTTTGCCAATGATAGAGATTTTGGTTCATATCGCCATACCGTGATAGACTCATTGCGTTTCCACAACCATGTGAAAAAATGTTGACCTGTAGCTTCACCTTATTGATAGCACCTTTTCATTCTTACAACGAAACTGTAAGAGCCTATAAATTGAACAGCTACTGCCTGACACAAATGCAGCTTACCAGTTTACTTCTGTGTGAATTTGAGAGTCCAATATAACCTCAGAACGATGACTAAACAACTGTTGTAGATATTGACTTTATGCTATGGTAATCATTAAGAAACTGTTATGCTGTAAGTTACATACCAAAGTATACCGTGATATATATCATCTACCGTCTATAGTTCAAAATATATTGCAATATAAATTTTAGACTATATCGCCCACCCCTAGCCGTAGCCGCTGGCACAGGGGCTCACTGCTCCTGAACCTTTTTGAAGTTCTTCCGGTGGTTTTGTTGTCAGTAACACTGTTATTCCCAACTCTGCACACAATACTTCCTAAACTGAAAGATGACCATCACATTTAAGACCTTTGTAAATTTGTGCATATTTATAATGTATATGTTGCTCTCGGCTTTGTCTCTAGGCAGAAACATGTTACGAGATTGTGTGTTTCTGTGCGGTGCACTGGAGTCCAGTGTAGTCTTGCTACAGTGGTATGAACCCATGCACAAGTTCATGCTCATCAAGGTCAGTGAATGTATTATGTCTTTTTGTTTCTTCTCTTTCAGAAGGGTAATTACACCATGTTTTCTTGTTAGCTCTTACACAAGGCAACAAGAATTTGACATTTGCTGAATTTCAGACAAAATTAAGAAGTTTTGAAGACTCAGAAATATTGTGTAAATGATAATGTAATGAAGGTCAATGCTACATTATGAGGGAAGATAGGTCGCCGCAGGCCCTGATGTTGTCTGTTACAATTGTGTAGGAAGGGGCCCGGCGTGGCCAAATGAACTACAGAAAAAGTAATGGTGCGGACACTGCAAAAGCTCAACACACACAGATGCACTATGTAGACGTTAAATAAAGGACATTGTGAAACAAGTTATTATTCATATTAACCAGTCTAAACATTCACCGTCTACTTTGACTGCAGCTGATTTTATTGCAGCATACTCCAAGGCCACACCAGTAGAAGGAGGCGAGTTTACAAGTTGAGTGGGCATGTGTGACCATCATGTCAAAGTTTTGCATAGCAGGAAGTAAGCTGTTTTTGTGGAAGCTTTGCGGTGGATTTAACTCCATAGAACGGCATTATATAAACATAGATTCAAACACTGAATTAATTTTCTGTGAAAATCTCCTACATACCTTTTAGGTGAGAAACATCATAAACGAGCATTTATAACACTGGCTCACTCTATACTGTATAACTCAGTTATGGTTACACACTCATTTCTGATCGCACCCATCTACAGATTTTTGTGTGGCCTTCGTTTAATTGTATTCAATAATTAAAAAAAAATCATATTTTTTCTTTAATTTATATACCTGAAGAATGAAGCAATGGAACCGCAGAATAGGTTAGGCTGAAGACATTTGAACTACAATGAACATACAACTTCACTGAGGCAATATGGAGAGATTGGCAAATACTTCTCAGCGGCCTGAAATAATTATAAGAACAATTATAAAAGAAAGGATATGATTATATTATGTTGAATATGGCAGCTTAAGATGTGTCTCTCTTTACGGAAGGTAGCAAGGAAGCAGTAAAGAAAGAAGAAAGTTATATTTTTTTTATCTTGAGCCTAGAGGGTTTTCCTTGTGAATTCTTCAAATAGTCCACTTGTTTTGCCCTCTCCACTTTTGATATTTAGCATTATGGTATGTTTCACAGACATTTGATTTCCCACTTCCCACTCCTTTGAGGGTGTTTGAGATGTTGGTGGTGCCAGATCAGGAATACCCACTTATTTGCATTGGAGTAATGAAGGGTAACAGCGCAGACCAACCTGTACAGCTAAACACCATCAACCTCAACTCTAACACTTCCTGGTTTACTGGCACAGGGCAAGGTAACATCAGTACACTACACAAAGGCATGAAGCTTGTTGTATCGATATGATATCCACAGTGGCCTTTTTCTGTGTGTGTATGTGTGTGCAGGGGCGTACAGTCAGTGTCACATGAAATGGCCCGGCTGCACGCACGAACCTCACGTGCGTCATGAGTGTGTCACGAACTATTTAATTTTTTTTTTTCTGAAGAAGCTGCATTGTACCCATAGAACCACCAGGTGGCACTTGGGAGCGCCCGCGGTTGCGGGCGCGAGTGTTCTAACAGCATACAGCTGTCAGGAAATAAAGTTGAGCTGAAATAGGCTAGTTATACTGAATAGCCTACTGTTATTTTGTTACTGTAAATAGTCTGTTGTTTGAGTGTTGTTTTCGTGTTTGTGTAAACCAACCCTAGGCTAAATATAGTAATTAATAATTCAATTCAATAAAAATAGCCTAATTAATACAGTGAACTATGCTGACGCATAGGCTACAGGCACGTTGAAATCATATGAAACAAGTTTACTCGGCGACCAATGATCATTGAACGAACGTGTTATGCAAGTGCAATTTATGATCTGGTCCATGTACTTTTTCGTTCATTCATTATTGGATTGTGGATGTTACATGGGAAACGAAAAAAGGCAATATGAATTTGTACAGGTAGCCTAGTGTATTATTTCTCAGACAGAAACTAAAGCAATGGTTGCGGGTCTTTTAGGAATTGAAAATTAAATACTTAAATATAAAAAACTGGCGTTCTGAATTATGACTTGTGACCCTTTTGGAAGTAGGCTAACGTTAGCAACTCTTTTGGGCGAATTGGGCATTGCATGGGTTTGTTTTGATACTGTCACCCGCATCACATCGCTTGTTTAAGCATATTCAGACATAATGTCGCGAAGGCATGCAGCGCATGCAGATATTTCACAGCATCTAAGGAGCAGCATTACCTAAAAGGGGTCTTTGTCACACATTGTCAGTATAAAGCATGAAACCAACTAGAAATATGAAGATATAATCATAGTCAGTAACGATTCGAGTCCGGTAATGATTCCACTGATCATATGTGAACATATAGCCTAGTAGGCCTACTGTGCCTTTTATCTCAGTAAATTAAAATATCCAGGTTTGTGAGAATACAATTGCATGGGAGGGCAAAAAGCTGGCAAAGGTTGCAATGTGCAGTTGTTGCGAACAAAATGGGACAGGGTACGAGTTGCTTGCCCTGTGAGTTGCCTAACTTTTTTCGACCTGTGCTGGGGGAGGGGGGGAGACCAATGGCTGCTAGGTGGGGCACCCAAATGCCCCACCTTGCCGCCGACTCTGTGGCAAAGGACGCGCCTCACAATAAATGAACTAGGCTACACGCGTGTTCACCTGGCTATGGACTACAGTATGGCTCCAGAACGGGGTTCTGTTATTGCAATACTTACTTGATTTAGTCAAGTCAAGTCAGTTTTATTTGTCAATTTCTTCACATGTACTTGACATACAAAGGAATCGAAATTACGTTTCACACTTGTCCCATGCGTAGACGTTGACAACAATAAAGTGCATATGCACAACAAAAACAATTCAAACAATAAGGTACTGTTAAGTAAGGTTAAGGTACTGTTCAGGTTAAGGTACTGTTAAGGTTCTGTTATTGCGATGTGTAATTTTGAGTGTAAGATGTGTTTCAATTCAATAAAAGTCTTCACACGGACATGCATTTTGTGCTGCTTGCGAATGAGGGATTTAGGGTAGGCTCACTCTGCAGTTTTTGTAAACAATTAGTCGCCCATCCTCCCAGCAGATCGTTTGCACGTATAGCCTCCCCCTCCCCCCGATCTTTATACACAATGCAAGTGAGATTATGGGTGCTGAGAGGCTGGTGGCGCAAAACGTCCCTTCTGTAGGGGAGAGCCGGGAAGATTGAACCGGGGGACAAATTAACCATTGAGATTTTCTCGTAAACCATTCACAATTCAAACATGAAATTTTGTCATCCCAGCGTGATACATCTAAGAAACGTATAGGGCCGTAGTGCCATTGTGAACAATGCCATCATGACATTCACAGTATAAATTGTGACAGTTTGCATTGCTTCCCTGATGCGATTGGTTGGGACAGTGGCTGCATATGATAGGGCACTGTCGTGTCTCGTGGGTAGGCCTAATGTAGTCTTTTATCGGTCTTGTGATATTGTCTATTCTCGGGCCAGTGTCGCTGTGTCAGACCAGTTTCAGCAAAGTAGGCCTACCGGAATGCAGAATAAAATGGTGCAACCCAAAAGACTAAAATACTGAAGTAACGAACTGCATTCTGCTGCGCTCCGGCCCACTTCAAGCACTGCCGGGACGCAGAAAAAAGTGGTGGAACGCAAAACACGAAAATACAGAAGTTCCGAAACTGCGTTCCGGACCACTTCAAGCACTGACTATAACAAATAATTTCCATCCCTCCTCATCGGTCGCCATCCATTAGTGTACAATTTGAAACCTGTTTGTGCCCTTTACTCAACTATTTTGTTCCAGTATTTCAATATGATCACGTATAGACATTTTTCCTAGTATAAAGCATGAAAGCAACTTAAAATATGAAGATATAGCCTAATCATAGGACGATGGCAGCCAAGCTCGTTTAAAGGGAGTCCGGTAAAAATTCTGGGGTCAGCTCAACGTGAATTTGCCTGCAACAAAGATTGTTTAATAACTACTTAAATATTATGAGAACTGCAGCATTGAGCAGCATTGACTAAAAGGGGTCTCTGTCACATATTGTCAGTATAAAGCATGAAACCAACTAGAGATATGAAAATATAATCAGGAGTCCGGTAGTAACGGGAGTCCGGTAATGATTCCATTGTTCATTCGCTGTGAACATATAGCCTAGTAGGCCTTCTGTGCCTTTTGTCTCAGTAAATTAAAATATCCACGTTTGTGAGAATACAATTGGATGGGAGGGCAAAAAGCTGGTAAATGTTGCAATGTGCAGTTGTTGCGAACAAAAGGGTAAGAGTTGCTTGCCCTGTGAGTTGCCCGCCGTGGCTTCCAGTCACTTGGTATACAATTCTGCTACAACGCGCCTCTCAACAAATGAACTATGTGCTCATTTAGAACTTAGAATAAAAAAATGCCTGTCTTACAATAAAAATAAAAAATGCCGCTGGCCCGGAGCAGCATTACTGAACGCAATATGAGCAGAGGGCAAACCGCATTCGGCACATTTAGGTCTATATTGCATATTGCGTTTTATTATTATATTATATTTATATATATTATTATATAACGTTTATCATGTGTGTTTGTGGGCAAGGAACAGTCGTGTTTTCTGTGTCTCTCTTTGGAAATGATGTCTCGGTATTTTGTGTTATAATTCCTAATAAAGCTGGGGATTTGCTACTTGATGCAGGCTGATTGTGAAGCCATAGGGTCCAAAATTGTAAAGTAATTCTAGCATAAAAATTTAACCATATCAGACCAAACTGCATATTGCAAAAATAGAACACGGAGGTAAACTAACATCTCTTGCTCCGCTTGACTCTCCAAATGTTGTGCAATCATTAGAGAGGTCTTGTGCTGCCTCCTCGTGGCCACTCCCAGTTGGTAATGACTGTAGGTGGGGGGTAAACGTGGACGATTCATGGGGCCCAGCATTCTGGGGACAAAGCTATTCATTTGATCTTTATTGTATTTTTAATCCAATTTATTAACGTAATGTAATGAGGATTTGAATTGTTGTTTAGTTTGTAACAATATTTGTATAGCCTGACCTCCCACAGTCCCCCCAACTCCAAAATCAGAACAAATTCAAAATCAAAAAACGACTTGTTTTCCGTTTTGGAATCAGAAAACAAGAAATGACCCCCGCTTCGTTCCCCATTTTCCGATTCCTAAGCGGGAAACAGAAAAAGACATCTTTTCTGATTTTCTATGATGTGCTCATAATTGGAAATAGGGAATAGAGTAACCGAGACAATTTCTCATTTTTTTCTGTTTTGCTTTTATATCATTATGTTTACCCGGAAGATGTGCTGTACTTGAACTTGTGTAGCCTATGTGAAGATGGCCACTGGAAGATGGCCCTCAATCAGTATTATGATTTCATTGCATCTTTAAGAGCTGGCGGGATGATCTGTAGTGACATTGCTAACAATTTGTTTATACAATTATGGTCCAAACAAGGCTTTTCCAATCAGAGCATGGGTAGCCGTCGTGCATGTAACGTTAGACATATTCGCAGAGGGACACGCAAGTTCCGCTAAAAACTGTAATAGGCCTGAGAATCTTCAGAGACATAGGCCTACATTTTCTTTCACGAAACATATTTATAGGCTACAACGTCACATAGGCCTAATATCTGATCTGAAACCTAATGTAGCCTACATCAGACGAATAACTTCTTCGCTTCTAACCTCTTCGCTGTTGGTAACAGGCAGTCTGGGGGATAGGCAACCAAAGCGTAATGCGTTCGCAAACAGACTCAAGGCTGTATCTATGCTACGGTACACTACAAGTCAAGGAACTTGGGTAAAACTACAAAACATTCATATTTTTACAAACCTGTGTTTTAAATTAGTTTTATGTGTTAAGACACCCACCCAGACACAGTAGCCTACATGGTGGGAGACAATAGTCTCTGCACATGCAGAGACACACACAAGCACACACACACACACACACACACACTCACAGTAGGCCTACAGTAAGAAGTTTTCATGTACAGAGGGTGTCAAAGATTGGAAATGGACCTTTCACTCATGAAATAGGCTACGTTCACGCAGTGACACAGCCCGTCAGTAGGCCAACATCGGCATACGTGAGAGAGCATACCTTGTACAGGGATTTCCTAAACGTCTTGATAATTAACGTTAACATTACCTACTATGTTTACCAGCACTGTGCCTACTAAATTTGCAGATATTTTGGAGGCATTCAAAGATTTTCCTGTGTATTTGCAGGAACTTTAGAATTATGACGGTATACTCTACTTTGATGGTCGAATTTACAGATTAGCCTAATGCCTTTATGCCAAAATTATTAAAAAAAAAAAAAAACATATAGGCGACATTAGTCTCCAAATGTTGTCTGTGTAACCCAAAACATACAGGCCTATAAAATTTGTCAACACACAGAGCATAAACAGAACAAAGAACTGCTAAGTGTTACACAGACTATGAACTTTGTTGTACACAGTATAACATGTTCCTGGTCACATAAATGCAAAATCGATTATAAAAAACTGGCCCAGTGATTCTATTTCCAATTTTTACTCATGGGCACATCACAGAGAATCAGGAAAGGTGTTGTTTCCCTTTTCCCGCTTAAGAATCAGAAAACGGAGAACAAAACAAGGGTCATTTCTTGTTTTCCGTTTTCTGATTCCAAAACGGGAAACAAGTCATTTTCTGATTTTGGATTTCCCATTGCAGAACGCGATGTACACGGACCACAGTTGGTCACCCACTTTTTCTCAAAGAAAGGTATATTTAGTCAGTCAGTCAGTCATTTACACACTCACTTTATAGCCAAAAGTGCTAGCTGAATTATCTTGCCTAGAAGTTCGTTTCTCCTGTCATTCATAAGAATAACATATAACATAGACCTTAAAATGAGGGTGTAAACTTCTTTGTCCACATTTAAAGGTAATAGGTTTGTAGTGTAGTCCAGGTGCAGGCAGACAGCATGTTTCTTGCAGTGCAATTTGTACATCAATAAACAGTAGATGCAAAATTTTCTAGCTACTCCCAGTTAGATGTTCACTTAAAGGTAGGGTCTATATGATTCTGAAAATCACTTGAGCCTCTGAGACAGATTTGAAAAAAGCATCCCGCCCCCCCAAACCAAATACCTCCCCTCAGTGTACAACGATTACTCCCCCGGGCCCTCCCTCTCCTAACAACTAAATTGTCGTTGCCCTATTTTTACTGTCGCTTGCCCCCACTTCTGATTGCCCATCATGAAATCTCTACAGAGCCGACAGATCTCTGTGCAGATGCATTGGAAGGGGCATATTGTGTGTGTGTGCTAAACTATTGCACACGAGTGTTGTGTGCGGCCTGTATACAGACTGCTGCGATTGTGCTAAGTGATTTGTTGGACTGGGAGAGTATTTGTTGTTAAGGTGCTCACCTGAAAAGTGTGCTACTCAAAGCTCAAGATGGTAAGGAAATGCACTGAAGAGACAGGCTGGAAATATTTTTTGGTATGTAGTATTTGCAAAAGACAGCTTTGCAAAAGCTTTCAGTCACTAACAAGCATCAATTTATTACCTTACTGTAATCTTGGAATTCATAAATTCATCTAGATTCAAATGGCTCATTTAAATTCTGCAGAAGGCATTCAGAATATGTGTACTATCTAGTACCTAGACAAAGGTGGCACATTAGACCAGGGGGCCATGTTCTACTATAAGCCATGTTCTACTATAAGTAAAAAATAAATAATACTATAGATAAAAAATAAATAATGTTCAATAAGATATACTTGTTTACCAACTGTTTATTCAGTCAAACACGAATAATGATGATAATGCTGCCTGACTAAACTCAATTTTTCATAGCTAAAGCAAGTGTCAGAAATCAACATTAGGCTTATGCTAACAATTTAAATTGGTGTGCCAGCCAGATTTTTTTCTTTAAGAAAATGGGGAGCACCTGGTTCATTAATAACATGGGGCTCTTTGCTGTTAGCTGGAGCTAACTAATTGTTACTACCAGCAGTGATGAAGACTTACTTTCTTGATAACTTTGCTTAGCTGCCGCCGGAGAGACAGTCGTAAGTGATCAATCGGTGCCAGTGTTAAACGAAGTCAATCATGAGAGAACTTGCGTATAGCCATGATGCTAACTATACGTTTAAGAATGCTCGGTGCTAACTAAGCTGGCTCTAGTTTAGCGTCCTGCCAAGCTTCTGAGCATGCGCCATTCGTTCACGAAGAAGGGAACGCGCAGAGGGGGAGGGAGCAGCAGATTGCAGTTTGATAGATGCGGCAGAATCCAATCATACTGAACGGTCCGTTCATTATGATTGGATAGTGTTTTTCCTGGATTGTTCATTCTAGAAGCCACTAAAACTTTAAATTTTTACGTCAAAACTTTTAATTAATTGGTTGCAATGGGGGTGTGAAGAGTATTTCAAGCAATATGTTAAAAAGTGCATGCTCCAAAAATCGTAGACCCTACCTTTAATACTGATATCTAGTGTTCAGTAATAATAATAAGAATGACGGGCTATTATAGTGCCTTAGGAAATACAATTTGTTGGGTAATCATGTGGTATATAGATATTTTGTAGTGTCTTTCTGAAAGGTCTCATCAGGGAGCCTTTACATACAAAACCAAACTGTTGATCAATAATTAATTACATACTAAACTAATAATAGGCTAATAGGAAATTTGCTAGATACGTCCCTGTGTGTGTGTGTGTGTGTGTGTGTATGTATGATGATTATGTTTGTGTGGTTCTGATATTCAGAGACCTGCTGTGCAGAGACGGTGCAAGTGACACAGCTGGACATGAGTACCCTTCTTGTGCTCTTTGACAGTAAGTGGTGTTTTTTTTTTATTTATTTATTTGTATTATTATTATTATTCCTGATGACTGTTAATAACATGATGTATCTGGGGGCAGCTTCATATTAAAAAACGCCTGCCAATCCATGATCTGACGTTCAGCAAGTTGGGTAATTTGGGCCATCAACTTTGTTCATCATTACACCAATCCTCAAAGGTCCACAAATTTGTGCATCATACAGTCCAGTATTGCTGTATGTATGTATGCTTGCCTGCATGAGAGAAGAAAAAATGTCCCCAAACAGTGATGGAGAGTGTAGACTTGTGCATGAGTTTTTCTTAATGCAGACCTCATGGATATGAGGGATATGGACAAAAATTTATGTTGCAGTTTTATTTCAAGTATTCTCTGCATGGCCAGAAATGTTTCAATAAAATTCATAGAATGTGCATAACTCGCAAATCAACCTGTAATGTGCTATTTCCAGGAAATATTATAATTAAAAGAAAGCACAGCACTTTAAAGGCCCACTATGCAACATTTTTCATTTAATTAATCCGTTTCATACTGTGTAGGATGCTAAAATGAGTCATTACATGGCGAATGAACGGTGTAGAATGCGCCACCGTGGCCTATAGCGGTAGATACAGCACTTGCAATGTTCAGCAGCCTCGCCTCCAATAGAATGCAGTGCAATACAATGCAATACAGCAGTCTTCAGTGGGAGCTTGTGAGAGAAAAAAACAGAACGTTGCTTAGCCCTTCTTTAAGTCCAGTTAAACTTCTATTACTTTTGTATATTGATGTGTGCATTCCCCTTATGTTCAAAATTAGTTCTGGAGGAGAGAGAGTGATAAATGATAGCACTTGCTCAAAAAGAGTGACACTATTATCACACAGTCAACTTCAAACAACAGACTCTGTAAATGAATTAATGAAAAATTTGTGAATGCAGGTTGTGTTGCATTGTGTCTGGGCAATATAGTATTTGGCGATGGAGGAGGGAGAGTAATAAATGATAAGTACCATCACACAGTCAACTTCATGCACAGTGGTAGAGGAACCATTCAGTAACTGGAAGGTTGCAGGTTCAATCCCCACTCTACCTGACCCCATCAAAGTGTCCTTGTGCAAGAAACTGAACCCAAAAATGGCAGGCTGGAGCCTTGCATGGCAGCCCCCTCCACTGGTGTGTGATTAGGTGATTGCCATTGCGTGTACATGCAGCAGCCTCTGGTTCTCCCGACCGCAAGCATCACGTGTGAGGTTGCTAGAAACATATTCGACTTGAATACATTTCAAACGGTCTTCAAATGCATCACTCACCTTCCTTTTTGAGTACCGGTAATTATGCTTTAAAGTGGACATATTATACCTCTTTTTAAACAATTTAGAATGGGTCTATGGGCTATACAAATCAAGTTCATGAAGTTCTTTGCACAAAATCCCTCTCAAATAAATAGATTTCACTAGCTCTATTCTTGCCAGTTTCGGTCTCTCCCAAATTGAGCCGTTTAAGGGCTCTGTCACTTTTATGCAAATAAGCTGTTGCTGGTCACGCCCCGCCCTGCCCATGAGAAGCCTCCGGCTGCGTGAACTGTTTACATTGCTCGGAAATTACTGCATATAGAGCCGGTATCAGACCCCGATGCCGAACAAGAGGATCCACCAGCACAAACAGCAAGAGTGCAGCAAGCGGTTTCTGAAGTCAACTTATTTAATAAACTTAATAAACGTATTTGTTACCATTGGATCCCTCCTTAGTTGTTAGCCTACCCTTTTTGTTTGCCACAACAATGTAGCCTAATTTAAGGTTATTTTTTAGAAACATAATGCCATCTCTTTACAACATTTAGTATTTGCTAACATTTTAAACTCAACAAACCTTGAATACGTTCAAGTAACGTTTTATAAAGTGAGGCTACAATTGCTAACGTCAGACTATGGGCTTTTAGACTAACGTTACTTGATGGCGCGCCTCCACTGATGATAACATGATAAACATTTCATTTAAACCTAGACAATATTTTAACAAGCATTAGAAGGTGTTCACACTGGGTGGGTTTTTATTAAGTAAAAAACACAGACTCCGAGGCTTTTTCTTGTACAAAAAAAGCACTGGCAGCATTTATCAGTTGATAACTTTTTTTTTTTACCATGTCATGAACGTGAGCTAATCTCACGTATATTAGCTAACATGCTAACTTTTGAAATGTCTGAAATAAAGACAACTGGTAACCAAAAAAATCCAAATATGGATATTTACTCAATAGATCAATACTACATTGCACAGTGACATTGGCGTGTCATATCGCTCACGGTGTTAATAGTTGACATTTTATAATCCTCTACCTCGACCGTCTCCGTCTCCTGTTACTGCCGGTTGCCACAGGACGCCAGAGTTTTGATTCCTGACAATGATTGGTCAGCTGTTCCAAAAAGAATCCAACATATTTCTCAACTTGAAAAACTGGCGGCAGCGTTTTAAAAAGCGCCCAGGTAGTACGGAGAGAAACATCTCTCAATCTAAGCAGATAGACATTAGCTTTGGCTAAATGGGTGGGGATTCGACAGGTGCTGGGGTTGGTCTATGCCAATTCCCTTAGTGTGACGTGAAAATAAGGGAGCCATCTAAATGGCTCACAGGAGCATAATATTCTTGACACCAAAGTCTTTCTACTGACCGTCAGAAAACGGATGGACGGGTTTTTTTCGCGCTTGGACAGTTTATAAGAACAGTAGAGGCCCAAATATGAACTCAAAGCCCCGTAAAAAGTGAGTTTTTGCATAATATGTCCCCTTTAACAAAAAAAAGTTTTCCCTTGTCCCTATTGCTCAATGACTTGACTTTTGTAAAATGCACCGCTGCTTTAAAGTACTGCCACTTGAGTCCTGGCAATAAAGAAATTGATATTATATGTTAATTATCTTAAAGGAATTATCCGGAGTGAAACAACACGTAGCTGTTGATTCACATTGCTATGTGCTATCTATAGGTATAAGAACGACAGATTTTCATGCACGGTAGACCGAGTAATGAAACGGCAGCCACCGCTAACTGATTAGGGCATGTCCGTTTCGTTTTCATATGCCCAATATGCTTAGCATTAGCGGCCAGTTCGTGAATTCGGTCTACGTTGTACCTACTGCTGTCATTCTGATGCCTATAGACACCATTCAACAGCCTCAGTCAACAGAGCTACGGGTTGATTCACTCCGGATAATCCCTTTAACTAATTGAAAATCAATTGCTAATTCTCCAGATGATTGATTAGAATGAATAAAAAAATCCCTTCCCTTATCAAAAACAAGTTTGTAATGTGAACCCTTGCATGGAACCATGACTTAAGTGTAACTTTCTTGACAGGCTCATCTTATTTTGTTAACCTGGAAGGCTCGGTGAAGAGTCAGAGAAGGTTACATTCGGAGGTTTCCTTTCACTTGAGTGTCGAGGCCGTTGGTAAGATAAAGCCCTAACTTCCAGTAACCTCTGTTATTCTCTGACATTTTAATCATCTCAGGTCGGATTGTGCTTTTGGTAATGCAATAAATAATCATGACTTTATTCTCCCTTGTTTTGCGCTTTAGTGTACTATGATAGTACAATACTGGCCTTATGGCGCCATGGTTGGCAGCGGAGAGGAGAAAACTGTTCTGAGATTCTTCAGGAGAGCACAGATTATAGGAAGACTTATCGCCTAGTTGGGTCAGACAGGTTAGTGAGCATACCTTGTCTGTGTATCTTACACATTGTGATAAAGTTATTGAACAGTTCCTGGATGCAGTAGAGAAATGTAATGTACAAAGCAAAGTAACTTTGTTTAAATATCTTCCCATCAGAATGGTTGTGTTGGAAACGCGACAAACCGAGGACCCCTCTGGTCACTGCAACCTTTATGTCCTGGAAATTGCTGAACGCTTCATTCCTGTCCCTTGAGGTGTTCACTGCATTGGATGTTTTGTGGAGGAATCCTGTTTTTCTCCCAGATTAACTTTTAGAAAAACAGGGATAATCTTAGTAAACCATAACACACAGGAAAAAAAATCAGCCGGCAGAAGGGTTTCATTGTCTATAAAACTTATTTGCATCTTTGTCCCAAGCAAGTATCCAAAGATCTGTATCTTCCTGTGCAACACTTAATATGATGTGCACCGGAAAGACATTGAACATACTTTTTCTGTTTAGTTTGTATCTGGACTGCTTCTGGAGAATATTTCCATTTATCTGATGTTGGAGAGTTGTGTTTTTTTTTGTCAGTGAAGTAACATTGTCAGTGAAGTAACCTTGTGATATTTGAAGAGGGGAAGACTACAGAATTCTTCTCCTCTTTAAAGACTACAAAACCATTTCTTCTTTAAAGCCCACAAGAACACCAGAAATATTCTCTATAGTCATGCAGTTATTTACTGAGACTGAGGCTATTTAGTCAAGTCCTCACTTTTCAGAATTGCAGTAAACTCAATTTACAAATAAGCGTTAATCTGACGTTTTAAATTGAGTTAATTTAATACTTAATAATCCAAAGAAATATCTATATCTAGAATTTAACAAGACAGCAAGACTTACATCTTTTAATTTAGTCATATAATGCAATGAACCTACAGAATTAATTTAAACCTGGAAGTTGGTTCATCTATAGCACATTTTCAGTTCAGATTGGGACCTGCCCCAGGTTTTACCCTGGTCCTTAACGACATTGCTATGTCCCATTAACTGGAGCACAGAGGATTTGCTAACAATGGTAGATACAATGTTCCTTCTGCCTCGTAGACTTTGAATAACCTTTTCCAGAGGTCCAAAATAGTAAATATATATATATATATATATAAAAATATATAAAAAATATTTGTGAATTTTCTCCCACAAATATTATTTTCATGCTTTCTTCCTGGTCTTTAATGCCCAATAAAGTTTTAGGATGGCTACATGCTAGCTTTTGGCAGGCCAAAGGCACATTTGAGCCCCTGTCCTGGTGAGACGAAAAGTCAGAAGCTTTACTCTCAACAATAATGTGCAGGTACGGTTTAATCAAATAAGATGTGTAATGTGTGTAATTATGTAAATGAAATGCAAAAGTAAATAAAGGTAGAAGTTGCTTTTGGCATGGTGCAGAAAAATTGTTGAGTCAATTGTTTCTGGAAATGTTTACCTATGCACAGTAGCAACCATCTAAATGATTTTGCAAGCTGAGCTAATTGGTTTGTTGGTAGTGGTAACTTGAAATTTGGACACTCCATGGTTGGTTGTTCCTTACAATATATTGCTATTTCAACTTATTTTTGAATGTTTTAAGGGCAGAAAAAATGTCACATTGCTTTGTATGAGAATGTGTTATTGTAGAAATATGATATTGTTAAATGATGATAAAGTTGATCCCAAACAGTAATATAAGGAAATTAACCAGGAACCTGGGAAAGTGTCCATGTAAAACATGTAGGTCAAATATTAAGTCATAAAATGTCTTGTCCAGCAAATTACACAAGACATAGAACTTAGACAAAAAGGGTCATTCCTAAGGAGGAATGAGAGGAGTCGGAATTTTGGGTGATGTGGGATGTGTGTTATGTGTGTGTGTGTGGGGGGGGGGGGGGGGGGGGGGGGTGTTAAAAGGGAGTCTCAGGTTCCCAGAATATGGACTTGTTGTGTTGCACACCCACAGATTCTGTGTGTATTTAACTTATCTCCTGCATCATGATTAAGGATTGCAGTGAACCACCAAGTTTCCTGCTGATGATTTTTTGATTGCAAAACTAGCATGATGGTGCATCTGCCTCTGGGTGCCAGGATGGCAGTGATGATAGTTTAAAGTGAGTCTCCTGCGAAGGGAAGTTCTTGAGGTGTTTGGTGTGCTCTCATTTTTCTTTCCTGTCTGTTTCCCTCAGACACTAAAGGGTAATGTTTTTTTTTCTGCACATAAAAAATAAATACAGATACCAGTGTCGTCTGGGCTGTGTAAGTATGTATTGAACTGACAAAATTACACTGACAAAGACTCTTCCTTTAGGTTTCCTTTTAGAAAAATCTAAGCGATCGTCATATAGACAATACAATGCTAAAGACCAACAAAGATTGTTTAGATTGTTATCTGAAAAAAGACTTGCTGTCATTTAGCCCCAAAGTAAGTGACTAGCAGAGCTTCAGGTTTGCAAAATTGTTTAATCATTTAGGCCTGTTGATAAAGATTGAGACAATTTGTTCATCAACATGACTTGGAAATCCAACTCAAACGATCCTGGCAGATAGTTTGCTTAGGCCTACAAAACTGGGCTAACTGTTTGATGACAGTCAAACATATGTTTTTATATATTTTGGTTTGTTTTCTTTTTTTACTATTATTATTTTTATTTATTCATTTATTATGTTTGTCGGGTTGGAAACCAGGGTTAGTTTTCCAGAGGTCACTGCTGTGGATGACAATTTTCTACTGTAACCTAAAAGATATGATATCGGGTATCAATGAGTAGGCCTATATTTGTCACATACATTGAAATACTAATGTGAGGTTGATGAAGTAAAACTGCATTAACATAACAAAGGATTAGCTCAATAAAAGAAAAAAAATAAGGATTTTCCCAGTGATTCAAGTTTCACCAGCCAGATATGGTCAATCAAGTTAAAAAAAAAAAAAAAAAAAAAAAAAAAACTATGGCAGTAGGCTACACCTACGAAGTAAGACACATAATGATTGTAATCACTTTGATGTACCACAGTGAAATCATGGATAGCCTACTATTTGTTAAAACCACACTAAGGTGAATTTTTGTAAGGGATGGATGCCTGCTAGTGGTAGCGGTCGGAAACGCAATTCAGCAGCTGCGTGAAGCAATCAATCAGTGCACGGAGGATCCCACAATGTAATCAGAAAAACACAGAATTATGTGACCAACTCTCCACAAATGAACCACGAAGCAATATTTGTGAAATTCAATATGGCTGCTTTTGTCTCAGACGGATCAAAAATGCTCAATTTACACTAGTTCTTACAAATTATTTCCAGGTCAGAGGATCAGAGTTTCCTGTGCGGCTTGTTTGTACTGAAGATGGCCGGTGATGGAGGCGCACTTAAGGATATCAATGAAATTAAATCGCAATTCAGGACCAGAGAGGGATTTTACAAGCTGCTGACCCTTTCAGATTCTCAACAACGAGGTGGTTTACCTCGGGGTCCAACAGCAAGTGCCACGGTGGGCCCCGGGTCAGGACCGGGTTCAATACCCGGTGGAGGTGTTGGACTGGTGCAGGGGCCCGGGGCTGCCTCTTCATCCAATGCCGCAGCCAACTCCTCTCCAGCGGGCTTCCTTCCTCCTGTGCGTGTCTCTATGGTGAAGCTTCAGCCGGAAGATCCTAGCGAAGATTCAGAGCGTGTTTGTTTCAATATCGGCAGGGAACTTTATTTTTACACTTATACTAACATCAAAAAGGTAAGATGGTGAATGAGCATCCACTATGAATGTTTACCAAGAAGCCAATCGTGTCATAGAAGCTAACCACCTTGCTAACTAGCCAGCTAATTCTAGCGATATCTTCCCTTAATTTAACCAATGAATGATTTTATGCGCGGTGTACCTACATCGCAACGTTTTAAAGCAGAATTATATGAATTAAAATCTTCATGAATCTGTTTTTTAACGTTACATCATCAGTGCAACCGTTGCCTGCGCCTGCTGATGCTGAATAAACGTTAGCTTAACGTTAGATGTGCAAGCCAAGCGGTCTAGCAAATTGATAGAACAACATACAATGCTTTTGCATGCATTTACAAACTATGTAAAGCTAATTACTCTATATTAAATCACTCGATGAGTTATCAGTTGATGGATATAGATTTCTCTTATGAACATAGCCATCCTTGATCCTTACCAGAACTGTTTTGACTCCCTTGAGAAATTTTGTCCATTGTCTTACCGTTTAGGCACAAGTTAATGAAAGGGTGTGCAAACCATTTGGTAATAGTTTCTCATCAGCTTTCACCTACTTAAAGGTTAGGTTCAGGTAGATCATAATAATCTCTTAATGTGTTGAAGAGAAAAGGCTATAGAAGATGGGAAAATGGAGAATTACTGAGTAGAAAAAGCATAAAATAATGTATCCTAAAATACAATGGGAGGCTAATTTGTACAACAGAGCATATCAGCAATAGCCATTCTCATCATGTATTTAATAGGGCACAAAGTAAAAAAAGGTGCTGTACACCCCACAGTAGATAGCCAAACAGTGTTCCTATCTGTGCTAAGTAATCCACTGAGGGCAGCTTTACCGTACAAAAATTCACATTCACACAGTGCTCATCGTATGTAAACACTATGTCTGCATGTTTTGCCATTAAGATATTAGCCTATTAGGAGACTAGTCACATTGCCAAGGAAGTTTTGTCTCGCTAGGGTAGACTCAAAACAACCGTGCCTCCTTTGCAGGTCCTTACTTTTCATGTATTCCTTATTCAGGTTTTAAAGGATCACACCCTATGTTCTAGTTGCACCTAGCCCATGTTTTAAAAACTCCTCATGTAATGCTGTATAAATGCACAGATCTTATCATCTTTATAATTTAAAAAATGTTTACACTGTTTATATCTGTATCTCTTTCATAGGCTGTTGATCTCAGCAAGCCGATTGACAAACGCATCTACAAGGGTACCCAACCAACTTGTCATGACTTTAATCAGTACTCGGCCACGACAGACAGTGTGGCACTCATTGTGGGTTTTTCTGCTGGCCAGGTGCAATACTTGGATCCCATCAAGAAAGAGACCAGCAAGCTCTTCAATGAGGAGGTTGGTTCATGCAATCCCAATAAGACTACCACAGTGATCTCATTATGTTATGTTTTTCCAAAAAAAAAAAATGAAAATCTTGGAAATGTTTATTTATTTTCACAATTCCCTTCCAAACGTTACACTTTCTTAGATTATAGATTCAGGGCCCTCATCTGAAATGTATTTAGGCTAGTTGAACATAATATGGGTTTCCAGCTTATAAATCTCATGAAAACAGGAATTACAAAAAATTAGAATACTCTGAAGACATCACCATTAATAAACAAACTCATATGATTTAACAATATAAGATGGCAGTTGCAGTGTGTTTATTTCTAATACTATTCACTAATAAAACCTATTCTACTATTCGCATAAATAAAATCTATAATTATTATTAATATGTGCATATTAAAAAAATGTTGTGGATGGTTCCATTTACTTTGAATCGGCCTTCCCACATTAAGAAGTCAGTTATTTTAGTCAGTACTTTTACTTCAATTGTTGAATAAAAGCTAAAAAAAAAAAAAAAAATCTTTTGGCTTAAGAGGTGTGTGTGCTTAATGCACCCAAGAGGTAGGGGGAGACATGATAACATGATACTTCTCTATTATACTTCTCTATTACATTATTATACTATTATAGTCATTACAATAGCCGCAAATATTCACAAACACTCTTCATGTTACTAGCGCCAGTGTTTCTATTATTTATCGTCAACTTTTACACAACTTTGGAACTTTGCCTGGTGAACTGCAGTTAACATGAGTCTTTCTGTACAAATGTTGGAGCTTTGATGTTATTACATTCACTCCCTCATGTCTTGTAGGGCAGTGTTTAACTTGCCTGGGACCCTCAGCTGGCCACAGAACTTTACAACACTCAAAAATTGATGATATGATATCTCCCCTTCCTAACCTCATACAGTATAGAGAGAGACAGTTATGATGTGCTGTGGGGGACTAAAGAAAGTTGGAGGAATTCTCTTTAAGTAAAAACTGTGATCAAATGATAATTTTGCACCCTCTGTATGGTCACTTGCTCTCTTAACATATTGTTATTGAACATGTACAGGACTCCAAGACACTCAAAGTTTTGCTGGAAGAGTTTGGGGAACTGTTCTCAGCCTTTTGTGCCTTCTGTCTTATTATGTCTGGAGATTTGGGGACACTTATGACGGAGAACTATTCAGTCACATTTTTGTAAATTTCAAAATTCCATACCATTATTTTTTTAAATCAATTTTTTTTTTTTCAAATTAATTATTTTTATCAAAACCAGTTGGATTTTTTTGGATGGAATTTTGAGGAAAAACATGACAATTCCAAATATAAATGTAATAAAACAGTAAAGTTGCAGAATATAATAAACATAATAAATCACTTTACTTTAGTAAATCATTTAGTAGTCAATCTTCGTGTTTTAAAATAGACAAAATGTGTACAGTGATTGTACTTTATTTTTTTCAGGCATTTACTATTTTACAATATAAGTTTGTTAATTACATGAAACATACTTCACATTTATAATAAACATTATGTGTTATGTGTTTATGTACTATACATCAATTACTTTATTGACTGACGCACTATTTTATATCCTTTTTTAAAATTTAGTGTTTGGGATTGTGTATTACAGAAAATATCACAAACAAAATCTGTAACAGATCAAAGTCAAAGTCAGTTTTATTTGTCAATTTCTTCAAATGTACTTGACATACAAAGGAATCGAAATTACGTTTCACACTTGTCCCATGCGTAGACGTTGACAACAATAAAGTGCAGATGCACAACAAAACAGTTCTAAACAATAAGGTAATGTTAAGTAAAAAAAGTGCAAGTAGGCTTAGGGCATTATACTTAGATAACATACACAGGATATAACAAGACAAGACATAACATATAGTAAGTGTTCCAACAGTGTTGTTTTTAGTGCAACATAAGATTGTAGCAGCAGTAGTGGTAATATAAATAGATGGTAGCCATTTAGTATACTCTGTGATTCAAGACTGCACTACAATAAAATGTAAATCGATGTAAACTGCACAAAAACACCCTTTCTTTTGAAACTGGCCTTGTCTTTGGCCAGGCTTGATCGGCTTGTTGTTTTCATGCACAGATTGTGCATGAAAACAACAAACCTAAGCCAGCAAATCAGAAACAAAATAGCTGGGGGAAGGGGTGGGGCTTAGTGCATGTAATTTTCAGTTTACCAATCATTGGGAAAATCCTTGGAAAAAAACCTATTCTGCTTCTTGTGACACTGTTGATATGGCTACATCGACTTGTACGCTGGGTTGGTTTTACTGGTATATATGTCAATTGGCTGAAATGATATTTACAAGACAGAAGCTTCTTTTTTCCATGTAAAATTGTACCTCAAATGTCCTTTACCTGAAGTGTGCCACAGGGGTCAGTCCTTGGACAATTACTATTTATTCTTTATATGCTCCCATCGGACGAATGATCAAAAACAATTAAATCTCCTGCTATCACTATGCTGATCATGAGGTCTGAGTTATACCAGAAGATGTTGGGGTGTAGTGTAGGCCCCAGTGTTGAAATGTACATCTTGTTGGGTCACAAAAAGGGAGAAAGCACTCCCACTGGAAAAATGGTCAAAAACAACTCAACCTCCTGCTATCGCTATGCTGATGACGCATAATGTATATTGCTCTGTCATGTAATGATTGTCCCCTTTGAATGTTTTTTTTTTTATCACAGTATTGACCAAATCAATGACTGGATGTCACAATTTCCTTCAGCTTAACACAGATATAAAGAGAAGTTCATCAAAGTTCAAGAAACTTGTTGATGGAGCCGATTCAGTTATATTTTCAGTTAGGCAACATAAAGGAAATAAACATGTAATAACTTGTGTAGTTGCAATAACTGGAAGGATTATTTTCTGGAAAGATTCTAGGGTTGCCAATATTTTGACCATGAATATTAGTGTAATAATCAGCCTGACATCTTTTGAAAATGATATTTTTAGTTGTCTGTGCTTTTTTTTATTTATTTATTTAACTGTGGTTGTTTGCCTTGAAATCTTTAGTACTATTGACTTTCGGATGTTACCAATTATGTAGTAACTTCTTCCTAGCAGTTGTCTGTTTTCTGATGTAAGAAGGATTGAGCCATTTTCCTGTGTGTAATTGCGTGCACACATTAGGCCAACTGTTGGATGTGTTGGGTCCTTTAAAGAGTGTCAGTGATGTTAATTCACGTGGTGACAAAAAAATATGACATTGATATTCAGGCCCAGTGCCCCACATGCGTTCCATCTTGTTTTTCTGTCAATGTTTAAGTGTAATGTGCATTAAAAAAAATAAGAGCCCATTTTTGAACATTAGTACACTTTCCTCTGCTCCGTGATCCGTTTAGTTTTCTTATACGCTGATATTGTTTTTTGCTTTACACTGTATTCCTGTCTTTGTTTCTCCAGCGGCTGATTGACAAGACCAAGGTGACCTGCCTGAAGTGGTTGCCCAAGTCCGAGAACCTGTTCCTGGCCTCTCATGCCAGTGGGCATCTTTATCTGTACAATGTAGAGCATCCCTGTGGCACCACAGCTCCCCAGTATTCTTTGCTGCGGCAGGGCGAGGGTTTTGCTGTGTACGCCTGCAAGAGCAAAACGCCCCGCAATCCACTTCTCCGTTGGGCAGTTGGGGAAGGGGGGCTGAATGAATTTGCCTTCTCCCCAGATGGTGTGCATGTGGCCTGTGTGGGCCAGGATGGCTGCTTACGTGTCTTCCACTTTGATTCCATGGAGTTGCAAGGTGTAATGAAGAGCTACTTTGGGGGGCTCTTATGTGTGTCCTGGAGCCCTGATGGCAAGTACCTGGCCACTGGTGGTGAGGACGACCTGGTCACCGTGTGGTCATTCGCAGAAAGTCGTGTGGTGGCCCGCGGGCATGGGCACAAGTCCTGGGTGAATGTGGTGGCCTTCGACCCCTTCACCACCAGCCTGGAGGAGGAGGAGCCAGGAGAGCACAGTGGAAGTGAGGAGGACCTGCACCAGCCAGGTGGAGGAGGGCTGCATTTTGGGAGAGTGCGCACCAGCAGCACACTCTCGCGCCTCTCGCGGCACAGCTCAAAAGGAAGCCGAGCCCCATCAGTGACATACCGATTTGGCTCGGTGGGCCAAGACACTCAGTTCTGTCTGTGGGACTTGACAGACGACGTGTTGTACCCTCGGCTACCCCTCTCACGTGCCATAACCAACACGTTTGGGTCGGGGGTGCCCTCCTCTGGAAGCAGCAGCATCACCCACACAGGAGGCACCACAGGGGTGGAGGGCCATCACCATCCCACCACGACCCCCCATCAGCCTCACACGCTTCCTCTCCCGCGCTCACTGTCTCGCTCCAACTCCCTTCCCCACCCAGCAGTAGCTAACGCTTCCAAGGGTCAGAGCACAGGGGATAGTGGGAGTGGGGGAGGTGGAGGGGTCAGTGCTGGGGGAAGCAGTGGCTCGGCGTTTAGCATCGGTCGCTTTGCCACGCTCTCCCTGCAGGAACGCAAGTCCGACAAGTCCAGCGGTGGAGGGAATGAAAAGGAGCACAAGCGCTACCATAGCCTAGGAAACATTAGCAAGAGCAATGACAAGATCAACATGGCTCCTCGCAGCAGCCGCTTGGATGCGGCCAAGGTGCTTGGCACCACCCTGTGCCCACGCATGAATGAGGTACCCCTGCTGGAGCCCCTCGTGTGCAAAAAAATTGCCCATGAGAGACTCACAGTGCTGGTGTTCATGGATGACTGCATCATCACTGCCTGTCAAGAGGGGCTTATCTGCACCTGGGCACGACCTGGCAAAGCGGTAAGGCCTTATTGTACTTGCTAAAGGAAGATGCTTTTGGTTTTGTTTGCCGTAGGTACCATTAGTTTAATTTGAATGGAGACTATAACGTCAGTTGCTCTTGGCCACCTGTTAACAACATACAGGGGCATCCTTGTTTGATAATGTTTGACAGAAATAATTTTCAGATTATTCACTCTTACACAGCAAAATCATTTGACTATTCAAAGCAAAGTCAAGCTATTTGTGCTTCAAATGTTTAAAAAAAAATCTAAAAAGAGCAGCTTAATGCAGGTAAAACGGAAAACTCAGAAAGCATAATATTCTGAATAAGGCAATTGCACAAGTGTATATATTGTGACAGGAAAAATAATCTCTATTTGGTGCCTAAGAAAAAACACCTTGGTGGTTGGGTTTTACTCCATGTGCTAATTTGGTGTGGTTCTCTGACATGTCTCTATTTTCCTCTCTTAACTGCCTACATTTTTTGTGAATAGCACACAACCCAAGCACTGGGAGCACAGAATGGAAACTCACCCAGTGGCACAGTGGTATAGCTGAGAGTGGATCACTGCACCGCTGCATCTTAACACGACCCAGACACCTCCTCCCGTTTCTCTTCCCGGAGCTCACACGGCCAGTGGCCAGTATGGCTACACAAGGGAATGCACCATTATGTGGCCAAGGATCCATCAAACTGTCCCACAATCAATAGATCATTAGATTTTTCTCTCTTTTTATCTGTTCATGCATCACTCAGCCCCCCTAACCTATGACATTGTCCATGACAAGACCTTAACCTCCAAGGAAGGCTTCTAAAGTAAAATTGAGGCGAATATCCTTTACAGTAAACCACAAGCAACTCGGTCAAAACGGAGTGCAATGCCACGGCCATTGTGTTTTATTTATTTTACCTTGAGACTGTACTAATTTATAATGTGTATATATTGAGCATATTAATGGAAGAAGACTGTAACAACATAACTCGTAAAATGATACAAATAAAAAAAAAAAACAGATTAATATATGAAGATCCTATATTGTATATATTGACACATTTAAGTGAATGTTTAAGGGAATGATGTAGTGTCCTTGTGTGGTAGAGTTCTTGGAAAAGATTTTTTGTTGTGTGTGAATTTGTTTTTTCTTTGTTTTGTTATTTTTGTGTGTTTCATTTTCTTCCCTTCAGAAAATTGGTGCATTATGGCAGCCACAACATTCAACTCTGACTTTCTTTGCAGTGGATGTTGTGTTCCGATAGTGGGCTGATTTATGCTCTGATTTATGCTCTAAGTGTGCCCCCATTTCTAAACAGTGTAAAGACAGACTACACACAGCTGTGGAGCAGAGCACGCATTTAGGCTGAATAGTGTAGCGTCCAGTAAGCTTAATTCTTTTACACCTGCAATGCCTCTTGCAAAATTTTGCACATTTTACAGTTTAAATCGAAGCCCACTATTGTGGCACTGGATGCAGAGGTTTTACTTTCTTTCTGTATAATTGCTTAATTCTTTGCCTCAGTCTTTATTTTTTAATTTTGCTTTTTATTTGCTGAAGTTGTGTTGTCAGGATAGGCCTAGCTACTAAACACAGCTATGTTTATTTTGATCAGTCATTTGTGTAATTTCCATGTTTTTCTACAAAAAAAAAAAACACTTGTCATGCTGTGCTGTGACAATGGCTACTGAACCAGATTTTTTTCATGTTTGTTTTAATTTGCCAATGCTGTCTGTTCACCATGTTAATATCCTACACGTCACATGAGGATTGATTTTTTTGTTTGTTGTAGGCTTGTTCTCACACATTCATGTATTTCATTGGATAGCACTGCAACTTGTGGGAAAGCAAGGAACATTTATATTGCCATAAGTAGTGAATCCAAATCCAAGGTTGTTTCTCAATGTCGAGAAGGCTTAATTGATAAAACGCTTCCTTGCAAGCTGATTTCTACAGAGAATGACCAAGGCTGAAAACCTTTCGGGCATTTGAGATAAATTTGTTCAGCTGCTATATTGCTGCTGTTTCAAATTTGAACAGTAAGTATTTATTTAACAAAGAGGATATGGCAGCGCATCCTGAAATTTTCCAAGGCGCACACTCAGCACTGGCTTTAGAACAGCGCTTCCTGGCATTTTAGGACCTAGCAAGCAGTATTTAAGCCTGGTCAAGCAGGCGGGCCTCGACTTTGAGACACAACTCTACCCTGCAACCTTAAGAGACGTACAGTAACGGCTATCTTAACGCTTAGTGAGAGATTATGCGACATTACAGGAATTCCATCATTCCATCCCAAATGGGCCTTGGTTTGGGTCATTGTCTGACGAGAGCCCGTCAGTCATTTTTTATATTTAGTTTACTATTTCAAGAGCATGTTGATGCTTTCTTTATATTTTGTTACATATGCATCAAATCCACAATTACATACCTACCTGTCCGAGGTGTTGAAATTATCAGACATATCACAATATAGCATTTAAATATGAGAATCTGTTATTAAAAGTCTTTCCCTCAAACCTACCTTTCCTTTGTTGTACTTTCTAGTGTTACGGTTTAGTCAGTTTTTCAAATAGGTTTAAGCCACTTTTGCTTCCTGTCCATACACATTCTCTCCTTGCCATCAGTACTTAACAAGTAAGTAAAATCCAGGCCTATAAGGTCCTCTTATATCAAGAATAAATGCCTAATTCATCATGCAAAATAAATTTCTGAATACATGCCTAACAAATCATAATGTTTAAAGGCTACAGAACTTCTTTTTGAACTTGAAGATGTTTCACTTTCCATCCAGAAAACTTCATTAGTTCTTGACGAGATGGGAATATCAGGAGTTTACATCTCTTGGCCTGTGGGTGTGAACTGTAGACCACACCCCTCATTATGTGATCAGGAATTACATGACTCAGCCATTAACATAATTAATGTGTGAGGATAAAGGGTCACATGTCTGTTTAATGGTTGCCCTGATGAAGGGCAACTAAGACCACAGGGTCCAGTGGATAGCTGACAGGCACACATCATAAAATTGTGGATTTAATATAGCAACATAATAGTCCCCTTATAATCCCAGAATATAGTCCCATATCAATAGGAGCAGTCAGTGGAGCTGGAGGCAGCACACCCAGGAGGCCAGAAATGCAGAATCAGGCAGTGGAAGGCAGGGGTGACCCTCAGCAGGGTGGCAGTGGCATGGACCGTAGAGTGGGTTGACGACCAATCAGCAGTGCCGCCAGATCAAACAGTGGGACAAGGCCGGTAAAGTTGGCTGGGCACCATCCAGGAGGTAAGAGGTGCAGGATCAGGCAAGTGGAAGGCAGGGATGACTCACAGCACGGTGGTAATGGCATGGAAAGGCAGAAGGAGGAGATGAGTTAGAGCAGTTTCCATCAGATTTCAGAGAATGTGTGTGTTAAATTGCATGTGCAAACATGTACAGATGTAGGCTAAATGAAGAGAGAGGGAGAAGTGGAAAAGGAAGAGAGAGAGTGAAAATTGTATGGCATGACAGATGGGTAGTTTTGTGGTGGCATTAAGCTATAGCAGCATGACTATGGTATGATGTATGGCAAGCCAACACCACCAAAGGAATGGTCAGTGGCCACCAAGACCTGGACAGGAGCTCACAGCAGAGGCAGTCCTTTCGAATAGTACCATACAGAGAGGTGGTTTACCATACACCATCCCTAGCTAGGGGTCAGGAAGGAATAGGAAGGTTTTGAATCTAGACTTATGGGTGTTGAGAGTGTCCACTTGGCGAATGTTAGAGGGGAGCTTGTTCCACAAGACAGGCTCTCAAAGCAGAATGGTATGTAGCAGACAGATGATGGCTCATAGTGTCTTGGTTCTACTCCCATTCCTCGTTCCTGTCTTGATGAAAGCCCAGTTGGGATATCCAAGTTTTCAGTGCCTGTTTGATATGTGTGTGCTCCTGTTCTTTTCCTTCTGTTCTTTATGGAATATTCTCTGCTGTAAAGTCCTGATGACACTCAGTTTGTGTTCCAATGGATGGTGAGAGTCAAAAAGTGGAAATTGATCAATACCACTACCAATATCACACATTAACTATTATGTTAATGAGTGATCCATGTGATCCTTGATCCCTTATCCTCACACACTAACTATACTTATTATGTTAATAGTCGTGTCATGTGATCCTCGATCGCATGGTGAGAGGTGTGGTCTAGAGTTCACACCCAGGCAGTCCAAAAAACTGACAGTGACAATAAACTGTATTCCTGGATTTGGATGTGTTGTAATTATGCATTGTTTTAACTATATTTTCATGAGTGGTTATATCCACAGACAATGTAGATTATTAGACCTAATATTTTGGTGCCATTCACTGAATGAGTGGAGATCGAATATGACTGATGTTCAGTTTACCCAGCTGTGTAAGGGCTCC